>WBMZ01005264.1:567897-642715 GCA_013400975.1 Atrichornis clamosus | reverse complement strand
GCCAGGTGAGAGCCCGGGGCTGGCCCCGCTCCCCGGAGCCGCCTCGTCCTTCCCCGCTTCACTTACTCTTAATAAACTCCGGTTTTACTTACTATGCTGTTTCCCTATTGCTTTCTCTCTCTCCCACCTTCTTTTGAGTGTATTTTTTTCTCATTTGCCAGCTTTTCCCCCCTGTACTGATGAAAACCAAGTCGGGGCTCTCCGGGCGCTGCTAAGTTCCCTCAGGGAGTTGGCACCTTGGAGTGATGCATCCCGAGTGTGCCCATTCCCAGCTCTCTGAAACAGCCGTTGCTTCCCCATCCTATGGAGGATCCACGGCAAATCCCGGGGTTTAGCCCATGGGGAATGTCTATGAGGGGAGGAGCTGGCTCTCAAGGAAGGTTTTACTCAGATCTTGATTTGAAATATCATGACAGTATGAATAATAAGTTGAAGACAAACCTCACTTTTACCTTAGAGAGGTGAGACGTAAAGAGTAGTCAGACACTGGTGATTTTTAACATTTTTACTATTTCTTTTCATATTTGAAAAGTTTGAAAGACTCTGGAAAACTGTAGTATTGGAAATAAGTTCACCTTTTTCTTCTGGCAGTGCTTTTAAGGAAAAGACATCTGTTCTCAAGAAAAAAAACCCTCTTGCCTAGGAAGATACCAAATTTGTCTAACATAGAACTAGACCCCTGGTTTTGCCCTATCTCAGGGTGAGGAAGAACACATTGTATCACAGAAGACTGGACCATGTTCCATAACCACCTGGAAAAATAAGGCAGGAGGGAATATTTAAAGTCTAATTTCTCATGTTTTGTCTCCCTTGGGATGCTGTGGAAAGAGCCTAATGGTTTCTTCTGAAACTCGTTGCAGATGATTGCCCTGGTTATGGATTCCTTCACAGACACTGATATCTTCAAAGACCTCTTGGAAGCCTGTAGCCAGTGGCAAGTTAAAGTGTATATCCTTCTAGATCAGTCTTCATTTTCCCACTTTCTAAAAATGTGCAAGGATCTGAGAGTTGACCTTGAGCAGGAAAAGGTGAGCCTTGTCATATTTATAGGGGTAGAGAACTGGTTCTCTTATGACTGCAATCTTTGAGCTGTTAAAAGAAGAAATTATTACCCCTGCTGCCACCATTTAAAATGGGGGTTATGTAGCTCCAGCTCTTTCTTGGAAGATTTAACTATTCTTACATAAGGCAGCAATTAGTAGAAAATCTGAAACCTTTGTAAGTGGATGTTACAGATGTTTTCTGAGCCCAAACACTAATTGAATATTCAAGGAAATGCAGGAGGAATGTCCAGTTCTTAAAGCATGACTGGAGTTGCTTGGGCTTGCCAAGACTTTGAAGGCTGATGGAGAAGCAGGTTCTTGGGAGTCTGTGGAATTTGGATCCCGACATGATTAGGTGACAGGAGTTTTCACGGTCACATCCTGCACAGTCAGTTTATGGGTTTGCCCCTTAATGTCACCTCCTTGCCTGCTAAAACAAGATGAAATTATCACTTGGTTCCTGGAGGGTGACCCTTGTGCCAGAGTGCAGCAGCCCTTGGTAGTTCATCAGGGACAGCTATTGCTGTGTTACTCCTTTAAATACAATCACTGCACTTTGAAACCCACCTGACTCTTGCTGTGTCTTTAACAGTTGATGAGAGTTCGAATTATCACAGGGAGCACATACTGCACCAGGTCGGGCGCCAAAATTATTGGAAAAGTCCGTGAAAAGTTCATGTTAATTGATGGCATTAGAGTGACAACAGGCTCCTACAGGCAAGTGCCAGTTTCTTTCTGTTGCTTAACATGATTTCTCTATATGAAAAGCAAAAACAGCAAAGCTGCAGAATTGCTTTCCTTATCAGATCTGATGTCCAACATTTATCCTTAAAAGAGCCCACTGCTCATCATTTGGATTGTAAGAACAATGTAACTAAAAGTGATGAAAGCGAATTTTTAGTTAATACTTTGTTTACTGATTATTTTGAATTAACTCATCATTTTCTCACTCTTCCTGTGCCAGTTTTACGTGGACAGATGGCAAGCTGAACAGCAGTAACATTTTGATCCTGTCAGGCCCCGCAGTTGCACACTTCGACCTGGAATTTCGGGTTCTTCATGCGCGGTCAAAGCCTATCAACCTCAAAGAGTTTTCCAGCTGCAAGAGGAACGAGGTGTTGAACCAGCTGTTCAGGATAACAGTGGCTTCCAGAGACGTGACCAGGGAAAGCTTCCTGCGGATGGATTTGTTGTATCTGAGAGCATTTGTAGGAGATGTGAAGAGGAAGCGCAGCTGGCTGCACGCCTCGAGGGAGGCAGTGTACACCTCAAACAACGCGCTGCACACCTCTCCCCCGCTGACTAAGAGGAATGGCTCCCTGGTTATGAGGCCACACTGGATCATAGAGAGATGAAATGCACCTCCACATGGAGTGAGAAGCAGAACCTCAGGAACCACATCCATGCCTGTCCAGCACTGCCTTACAGGGTGTTTGTGAGAGCAGCTGCGAAATAAACCTCAGACTGAGAGAAAGTGAAACTGGAATTGTGGCTTTGTTTGATGACCACTATAAAGCTGTTATTGACTTCCAGTATTCTGTTAGATTTTCATTTCTCAACCTGTTCTTGCATGCTTTAAGCTGATGGGTTGGCAGTGTCTTAGCTCAGTAGCTCAACCCCTTTTTTAAAAGAAATCTATGTACTGAAATTGATATTGCTTAAAAGTCTATTCCAAAGATGAAAGCAGGATACAGCTCTGAAATCAGTCTTAATCGTGTGTTGCACAAACTCTCCACCAACTGTTCCATGACACAGCACTGGAATAACCCTAATCTAGAAACTAGTAGGTCAGACCCACACTACCTGTCCTCAAATGTTGCATTTTCTTCACATGAAGTTATGCTGGCAGGCAGAACGAGCTAACGTGTCAGGCAAACAAGGCTTTTGTAGTGACTGAATTTCAAATGACCTTTATATTAGACTATTTGGATTGTTGGACATCATGCAATAAATGTGTGCAAGCAATAGTATTCTAAATGACCCTCTATGTTTGTAGTAGAGCCAAACGAGACCAATTTCCTGACATTACCAGACATACTTTCTGATTTCTTTATGGCTGCTGCTGCCACCTGATCTTGTGGCAAAAGGTGAGTACATCTGGAATCTCTGAAGTTGCTGCCTTCTTCTCAAAAGTCCTATTTCCCCCAGAAATGCAATGACACAAAAATCAGCAATAGAATCATTTATTTTTAAGGTTTCATGCAAGCTTGATTGTTATTATTTTTTAATCCATATATTTCTGGAGAAAAAACAAGAACAAGCCAAACAAAAAACCCAACGAAACTCCAAATGAATAAACTCTCCTCCCAAACAGCTCTACATTGAGGCACTGAAGGTCCAGCAGTCTGCCAGTGCAGAAACTCATTAGTCCAGCCGTGGCAGCTCTGGGCAAAGCAAAGGTTTACCATTTCTCAAGTTGTTTTTGAGGCTCTTTTACTGCAAGATACTTGAGTATATGTTTGTGTGAGTGTCTTATGGCTTCTGGGCTTCAAGGGAAGCTTAGATGGGGTATTTCATAGGCATCTCTGCTAAACAGCAGCAGGATAATGAAATTGGACATTGGAGCTTGCAAAAATCTTCTGATTAGTATGCAACTAATCTGGGCCCGTTTTTCTTCTGCACTCACAATCATGGAAATGTAATCATTCTGACTCTCCTAATTTGTAAATAGTCAGTAGTTTAGTTTTGTAGCCTTAACTTCCATCCAGATGTAAAGAAGTTTGAAATATGTATTCCTATTCTTAGCTCTATTTTCTATAAACTCTATGTTGTACTCTATGCAAAATACTGTTTGTGCAATCTTCTTTTCACAATATGTACATATTTTCTCAAATATAGCTTTTTCACTTTGTTATTCATCTCATTAATTTAATAGGCAGCTCTTTCCATGTGCCATTAGTAGGACTTTTCTCAACAGTGACTAATATATTGATTATACAAAATACTGCCATAGGAGTTGTGTTTATTTTTGATAGTGTGGGCTTAATATGAAAAGTACATTGAAATATATACCTAGAATTTTAAGAACATCATAATTATAACTGAATAACTACTTTTACAAGTGGTTGCTCAGCATAATAAGTGACCATGGAGGTAGAATGTTGTGAAGTGCTGTGTAAATCACCATAACTGCACAGCTAGCGTGGAAGTTATTAATGAAGAGAATGATTAATAAGAATATAAAATATGATTAGAATTTTTTTCCATAAGCATGAATTTTTGACAGTATTACTAAACTTATTAGAAGGATCTTGGGCACTTTAAAAAATATATTTCCTTCAGCTTCTACTTAATTAACTCAAAGCCTACATTAAATTTGATTCAATAATAACTTCCATGGGCTTTCATGGCTGTGTTGTGGTTTAAATGGGCTGTAAGGAGACTGTGGTAGGATAGATGGATCTGTGAACTGTTACCGTGATGGTTTTCTTTCTTGTCCTCCAGCCGCCTGGTGCAAAGTGCAGCAGCTGCCGTGTGGGTAGTGTGGAGGCATCCTTCACTGGAGAAGGGATCAGCCCTACTTAATTAATGAGCAAGGACTTTTGGGAAGTGATCTTTCAATCCCACTAAACCTCATGTGCTCTGCCAGATTTTCACAGAATGGTCTGGACTGGGAAGTACCTAAAAGACCATCTCATTCCACCCCCTGCCACGGTCAGGGACACCTTCCACTATCCCAGATTGCTCCAAGCCCCATCCTTGGACACTTGCAGGGATGGGACAGCCACAGCTTCTCTGGGCAACCTGTGTCAGGGCCTTACTTGGTCCAAATTTCCACCTTATTGCCTTATAGTTCACTGCTGTTCATACAACCCTTGTAGTGATGCCAACCCACCCACTCACCTCGTAGTTTGCTAGACATTAGATCTTACTTAGTGTTAACAACAACTCCACTGTCTCTTGATTGCAAAGATTTGGCCCTGCAGCCCCAGGCTCGTGAGGGAAGAACGGAAATCCTGCTATTCCCGGAAAACCTCTGTTATTTCAAGGCAGTGGGACGGGCCCCAGCAGGGACCGGGCGGGGGCGCGGTCGCCATGACAACGCGGGGGCGTCACGTGGGCCCCGCGCGCCGCTTCCGGCCGCCCTCTCACCCCAAGATGGCGGCGCCCGTGGGGCCGGTGAAGTTTTGGAAGCCGGGTGAGAGATGTGGGGGGTGCGGGATGTGGGGGTGCGGGGGACGGAGCCCCGGCCCGGGCTGGCCGCGGTGAGGGGTGCGGGGGACGGAGTCCTGGCCGGGGTTGACCGTGGTCAGGAGTGCGCGGGACGGAGCTCCAGCCTGCCTGGCCGTGGTGAGGGGTGCGGCGAAAGCCGGCGGCGCTGCCCCTCTCGGCTGTTTGGGGCCGCTGGAGCCTGTGTAGCGAAGGACAACACGGCTCGTGGAAGGTTTAGAGAACATGTGTTGTGGGGAGCGGCTGAGGGAGCTGGGTTTGCTTAGTCTGGAGGAGAGGAGGCGCAGGGGTGACCTCATCGCTCCCTAGAAAGGAGACTGGAGTGAGGTGGGAGCCGGTCTTTTCTGCGGTGTCTGCCATGAGAAGACCAGAGTAAATGGCCTTAAACTGGGACAGGGGAGATTCAGATGAGATGTTATAAACATTTTGTCGCTGTTCAAGTGATCAGGCTTTGAAACAGTTTGCCCAGCGGGGTGATGGAGTCAACATCCCTCCAGGTTTTCAAGAGGCGTCTGGATCTGGCGCTGGGTGTTGTGGTTTAGGGGTTACAGTGGTGCTGCAGGGTTGATGGTTGGACTGGACGATCTTGAAGGTCTCTTCCAGCCTTGATGATTCAATGAGGGCAGCGGGGAAGTGCGCTGTCCCCCTGCCGCTGAGACTTGGGGGTGGCAGGCTGTCTGTGGCTCCAGCTGGGCACTGCCCCTTATGGGAGTGGCAGGGGAGGGAATGGAGTGGGTGGTTCACGGCGTGGGTGTGCTGCCCTTAGGTGGGACCGCGACCCACGGAGTTCAAAGGGAGGAGCGAAATGCTGGCCGTGGGTGGGGTTAACCCTGATTAACACCAGGGCAAGCAGCTCAGTGGTGAAGGACCTTGGGGTCCTGTGAGTGACAAGCTCAGCGTGAGGTGTTGATAATCCTTGGCAGCACAGAAGGTCACCCTCACCCAGGGCTGTGAGAGGGAGAGCATTGTTGTTAGGCTGAGGGAGATGATCCTTCTCCTCAGTGCTGGGAAGGCCATTCTGGGGGGTATCCGTGGGCTCCCCAGCACCAGAACGACATGGATTTGTTAAAGGAGAGCCACAAAGTGAAGGGCCATGAAGATGGGTGAGAGAATGGAGTGTGCAAGGAGAGGCTGAGTGAGCAGGAACTGTGCAGCCTGAACAGGCATCTCAGGAGGATCTTTTTGATGTATATAAATACTTGATGGGGATTGTAAAGAAGATGAACTGAGACTGTTCTTGGTAGTGCTTAAGCTGAAATGTGAGAAAGCCATCTTAAACAGGAGAAAAACCCCTTCTGGGACCAGGTTCTGGAACAAGCAGCCAGGCAGGTTCTGAAAGAGGGCCTGAGCACCCCATGTAAGTGTCCTGGGAGTGAACAGTTATTGGAATCATTGCTAATCACTCTCGAAATTGGATCAGTTTGCTGTAAAACTGCTTGGCAGTTCTTAAGCATTTCTAACAGTGGGAGAAGTGCAAGCAAGCAAATCCTACGAAACGGGAATCCTTCTCTTTGCTCTCTGGCTTTCCCAGTTGAATCTGCAGCTGAAAAACACATTCTGATATTGAGGTCTATGAGGTTTTGTTTCTAGCTCACTTGCATGATTCCACGTTTTCAGTTGTCAGTAGCTTTGTGATAATTTGCAGCAGGAATATATCAAGTTTCAGTTCCTGAGGTAAGTTCAGAGCTGAAGTGAGGGGCATATCCCTGATTTATTGTTAGTTAGTATTTTGATTGCTTGCATAGAAAAGTTTGCGGTTTTTTATGTGCTACCACCTCGTAAGAAACGTATTTATTTTGTCTGTATTGTGACACACTAGGCAGAATTATATTCTTCCAGTTAAAGTGAACTTCTATCATGTAGGCACGGAAGGTCCTGGTGTCAGTGTCTCGGAGGAGAGGCAGAGTCCTGCTGAGAGCAGCGCTGTAACTGTCATCTATAACCCTTATGCTTCCCTCTCCATTGAACAGCAAAGGCAAAAGCTGCCTGTTTTTAAGGTACAGAAGTTCTTTTTGATATATTAAATAGATTGTGTGATATCTGGCTCTTACATCTTTTTGTTTGAAAGAGTGGTGTAGAATCACTTTACAACATAAAATAATAATTTTATGACCTTGCTCTCTATTTATTGGAATTTATTGCCCTGTTTGACAGCTGTAACTGACAGTTTTAAGGGCTTTGTTGATGTATGTTATTTACTGTTATGATGTACATGTCATTTATAGATTTTTAAAGGACTGTTTAGCTTTTGGCAGTGGACTCCATATAGCAGGAAATTATTGTGTTTGCTAGATATGTAAATATTGCCATTTTAATTGTTTTCTTATTTTTGTACTGCCTGTTTTTTATGTTTAAATGTCACCTTCTCTTTCAGCTAAGAAATCACATACTTTACCTAGTGGAGAACTACCAGACTCTGGTGATTATTGGGGAAACAGGATGTGGGAAATCAACGCAGATTCCACAAGTAAGTGTCTGCTTAGGCTGCTAAAATCAGGTATTCCCTTAGGGGATTTTACATGAAATATTAAACAGAGCCAGGAAAAAGCAAAAAATGTGGGGAACTAACTCCTTGCTGTAACCACAGCATGACCAATGCCTTTCTCATCCCCACTGTTTGTTTGCAGTACCTGGCAGAAGCTGGCTGGACAGCTGAAGGAAGAGTGGTTGGGGTGACACAGCCTCGTCGCGTTGCTGCTGTTTCAGTGAGTGTCCACATCCTCCCCGTCTGTTGTCATGATAACCTCCAGGTTATCAGCAGGTTTTGCTGAATAGCAGGAATCACAACTGCACAAGCTCCTCAATGAAGAGATGTCTCTGCTTATCTTTCTCACGGAGTTGCTGGTGTTACACGCTGAATTCAACCTCGTTAGTGGTTCTGGCCAAACAGTCCAAGTCCAGAATTGCAGATGTAGTAGCTTTGAAGTAAAATTGAGTGATGTCAGCAGAACGGTGTACGGAAGTTAGGGCTGAGCTGTGATTGACTCAGGACTAGAACTGTGCTTCTGTGACCTTTAACTTCTTTCACAAGCTGAAGCAGTGATGTAAATCTGTGTACAGTAACATAGCCAGTAGAAGAAAGAAGAGGTTACCTACCTCCTTCTAGCAATTCATAACTAGTTTTTAGAATCTTTTTTCTGTGTTTGTTTTTTGTGGTTGTCTATAGGGTATGGGGTTTTTTGTGTGCCCTTATAAAAGTGTTGGGCAAAAGAAGAAACAGTTTTATTGTGAGAAATTTTGGCATATATGCTATGAGGGGGAAAAAGGGAGATGCTGAGGGCAATGACTTGTATTCCCTACAGTTAACAGTCTGCACAGAAAGCATCCAGTGTTCCTTGTCTTCCTAACGGCTGCCAGGCACTGACTTGGTGGGTGAAGCTTCTGCTGCAGCATTTCTTTTGTACAGAAAGCTGAGGTGCCATTTTCTAACCCTCATTTTGCCTGTTCTGTATAACATAGTAAACTGTATCTACAACAAATCAGCTTCTGCCTCTGGTAAAAGTGTAGTAAATTGAGCAGCTGTACAACTTGCTGTTTTATCTCCTCCAGTATTCTTCGACCAGATCCAGCATGGGTAAGGGAACAGTCTCTAGCAGTGCTCTGCATCTTGTGCTTTGGGCAGTGTGCCTGCAGTGTCCTCCCTTTTCTCCTTCATAGGACATCCAGCTGACAGAGCACAGTTCTACAGGAGATCTTGTGGGTGCTGCAATGATTTCTCACAGCAAACTCACTTCTCTTTTCCCTTTCATGTCTTAATGCGTCATTTTTAAGCCTAAAATAGAAAGATTGTTCCGTTCAGGCTTCGTATATAGACACAGCAGGGTTTTTCTTTGAGACTGCTGTTGCAAGCTGCCTGGACTGTGGCTGTTGCAGGGACATGACAAATACAAGTGATGATTTATTGCTTTGTATTGAACTGAAAGTGATATTTTATTTTAATAGGTGACTTATCTGCTCTCCCATCTAGAGCATGCGGATTGCTAGAAATAAAGATAGGTAGTTGCAAAGATATAAGGCATAGTTCAGAAATTCCTGAACTTCTGCTTACATTACCCAGACTGACAATTATCCTGAATTCTTGGGCTGAAAGTGATGGAGTGATAAGATCCCAGCTGAAACTGTGAATTCACTGCCTGTTGGTATGGCTTAGAGTGTCACCCAAAGGACTGACAGTAGCTTGTTCTTGGAATTCTATTTGGACTAATGTATGTATTGTGGAGTTTTATTGTGTCTTTAGATGTCTTTGTAGCTTGTAATGAATGGTACAAGGCTGAAGTGAGCTGAGCTGTTTCCTGTTAATGAGAATCTCTTTTCTCAGGTTGCAGGCCGAGTGGCTGATGAAAGAGGTGCAGTGCTGGGCCATGAGGTTGGATACTGTATTCGGTTTGATGACTGCACAGACCCACAGGCTACAAGAATTAAGGTGAAACATGAACAGTGTGTGGTTACTCTCAAGGGATTAGTTGAAACTGTTTAAGTACTTTTGCAAAATTAATGACAACCTTGTGATGCCCAGTCAAGAGAATAGGTAGCATTTCAGTTTTCCAGGTGGGTACCCCAAAATTATACTTGAAATGGCTGTGGCAATCCAGACCTTAATAAAATGAGTACATGTTGTGTTCTGAAGTCTGGCAGCACCATTTTAAATCTAAAGGACATTTTCAGGGTATGGCCAGCTGTTGGTACAGTGCTGGTGTGACCTGTGCGTCACTCAAAGTCGTCGTGAAAGGCTGCAGTGAATCACAGATTAAAAGTATCCTCCCCACCTTAAAAATAGATTTTGATTAAAAGCACAGATAAAACCCAAGATGAGTAGGCTAAGAGATAATTTGGTGTGGATTAAATAGCAGCTTTGCAGCTGTTCTTCAGTGCTGTGAGCAATGTTAATGTTGCTTGTGTTGGTACAGAAGAGGATTTGCTTTAGTTGAGCTGGAATAGCAGTGATGATGAATGAGACAATTTGCTTTTTGATTTTATTTTTTTCTGAGGCTGACGCCCCTTTTACAGTAAAAGAAATAGAGATGTTTGTTCATTAGATATAGCTGAATTTTTCTTTCTAAATGTGATGTTTATTAATTTAGAGTTGGAAATTTGGAGCGTTTTACCACCAATTCTTGCCTAGTTCAAGGCCACAGGTGGAGTTAGAGGTCAAACCCCCTTTTGGTGGCTACTAATGCTGGGGTGTTTCCACTGCTCTGTAGGAGTAAAATATTAAATTCAAATATTGCATTTTGTTGAAATAAGGTTTATGTTCTGGTCAGGAGTTTGTGACATATTAAGGAGCCAACTTTGGGAGCATCCAGACTGGATTGACAGGCAGGATGTTATTGATGGAGCAAGTTTAGCCATGTCACAGATGAGTGAAGAAGCTTGTATTGCCATACAGTGCTGCCAATCTGATATTTGTTTTCAATGCAAAAATAACTAACTTTTCAAAATTCAGTGCTGATTAAAAAGCAATTACTCTGCTCATCTGTGGGTTACCCTCAGAAATATGTATTTGGCTTCCATTGCTGAAAATGGATCAATTTGATAGATCATTAGAAAATAAAAGGCAAGGAAAAATTCAGGCAAAAGCCTAGGAAATCATCTTTAAAAATCACATAGCTAGCTGAGACTATCTGATAAGGATTTTTTGCCTTTTTTTTTTTTTTGCATTCACTTTTAGTTTCTAACTGATGGTATGCTGGTGAGGGAAATGATGGCTGATCCTTTATTAACAAGATACAGGTAAGGAAACATGGAAGGAATGCTTGCTGAAGTGCACTTCGGTAAAAAACTGCATTTCTTTACTAATTTACAAATTTTATAAATTATTGGTGGTTATTATGAGTTAAATACCAACAAAAGTGGAAATTATTATAGAAGTTTGACTTTATGTGGTAAAGACTGTTAGAAAATCAGTTGATCATTGCAACACCAAAACCAGCAGGATTTGATGCTGTGGTGTGGGAACAAAACCTAAATGGGCCTTATAGAGCGTGAATTGTTTAATTTACTAACTTTGAATTCATTTTTTTCTTCCTGATGCTAATCAAATTTAAAAAAAAATCAATAACAAACACAGGCTTTTCTGGTATCCAGAAAACCTATGCAGTACAGTAAATGTAGGCCTTTCTAATTCCACCCTTTCCAAACACTAGACTGAATAAAGAACGGTGTGTATGTACCATGTGGTGTTAGCTACATTTTTCTCCCTACCTCATTGCTGCAAGTTTTTTTAACTTCCACAGTTTTGTAAGTGGATGTGAACAGTGATAGTCCAGCAGCAGATTTCAGGTAATGGTATTTCTAGAAGACAATAAGACACTGATTCTAGTGTCAGTCAAATAATTTCCTAAATCTTATCTCTCTGCTTTATTCACAGTGTCCTCATGCTGGATGAAGCTCATGAAAGGACTCTTTATACAGATATTGCCATTGGCTTACTAAAAAAGGTTATTCTTTTTTAATTCACAGTTCTCTGTAATCTTAATTTGGTAATTTTAATACAGTTCTCGGTAACTGTTTTAATTTCCATCCTTTTCATTAAACCTCTGATCCTGATGGCTGGTGATTGACCCGATTTGAGGGAGTGTGATTGTTGCTTCCTTATTTAGGGAGTGTGATTGCTGCTTCCTCATTTATCCTGAAGCCTGTTGTACATACCCAACTGTTTGCTGTGGTCATCTGACACACAGGATCCTTTATTTCTTCCTCTTCATGCTGAAATCTCTTCTTAGATGATAGTACCAAAAATACAGTGCTCACTCTGCTGCTGCTGATCATGTGAAGTGATCTGTTAGAGGGTTGTTTCTGATTTTCAACCTATTAAAGATCTAACTCACTCCAGAGATGAAGAGTTAATTTAAATAATAGACTGGATGCCCTTAAAATAAATATATAAAACTCCAAAGAGTCATCAGGTTCTTAGACCTATGGAGTGATATGGGTGCTTCATTCATCAGCTGTCTTGTAGTTTTATAGAGAAGTTTCTGGTAGTCTGGATGCTCTAAACGTGGTTCTAGTCGTGTATCTCAGGAAATAGTTTTTACTCTGGATGTTGATCTCTGTCCTAGGTTCAGAAGAAGCGTGGGGATCTCCGCCTGATTGTGGCTTCAGCCACCTTGGATGCAGAGGTACAGTTCAGATTTGGGTTGAAATGAAGTGACATTAAGTGGCAGCTCCACTGCTATTTATGTGCAGCTGATCCTCTGTGCTGCTTGTGAAGCATTGCTGCTGCTTGAGTGGTGAAGAGGAGAGGAAGGAGTGCAGGAAAAAAATCTGCTGTAGTTGCTGTGTTTGGTTTTCATGTTGTATTAGCAAACTGGTTTAGATACGAATTTAAATATGAATCTGCTCTTCATGTATTGATGCCTTTGTTCTTCTTATTTGTGTTCTTTATAAAAATATGTTCTCTTGGCTTAATTTATTAAGAGACATTGGTTTAACTCAGTTTTGCTGATAGAAATAACTTGAGGCAACTATAGACAAATAAGAATAAGTGATAAATGAGAAAATTTAATTTCAGTGAGATCTTACTAGTTCCCTGATTGACTTGTGGCCTGGGGAAGCTTATGTAAACTTACTAAAAATATCATTAATTTAATTTGGAGTAGGAACAGAAGAAGAACTCTCTTAGACCCAAGCAGAGTTTCACCCAGCCCTGTGTTCTGCTTGTAGCAGCAGCAGCAACAGGAGATGCTGTTGAGGGGAGAGCTCATGAGCCTGTGTACCTGCTGTGGGTCTGTTCTCTCTGAGCTACCTCAGCATCTGCAGTAGTTGTTAGGGACATATTAGTCAGCACATTCCTGCTGTTTCCTTCTAGTATGTGTTTATGGACCTGCTGTTTGTTAATTTGTCTTTGAATCTGCTCAATGAAGCTCTAAGTCTCCAAGACACCATTGAGAGTAATTTTCAGAAGTTTGCCACCTGCTATGTAATGAAGTACTTGGTCTAATTTCTTTCAAATCTGCTAGTTTCATCCAGGACTTCCTTGTTCTTGTACTGTGGGATTTGTGTTTTCAAAAAACCACCCCAAAAAGAGTTTTACATTTACTTTCTCACCTTTGATTCTGTAAACCTCAGCTGTTTTTACAAACACAGATCAACCTGCTCCCCAAGAGCAGCCCTAGCCTTTTCAGTCTCTCCATCTCCTATGTCATCTTCATTCTTTTTCTCCATGCTTTTCCTAACTCCTCTGTCCTTAATGAGCTGTGGTGGTGAGAGCTTGCATGTAGCACTGAAGATGTGTCATATGCCATAAATGTTGATAGTTTGCTGTGCTTTTGGTAGTGTTTGCACTGCTATATATTCTGTACATTAAAATGCAAAATTTTAACTGCCAAAAATCACATTTCAAATAGTTGACAGTAAATATAAAATGAGTTAATAGGAGCAAAATGATTGGTGTGACTATATATAAACATTTTTTTAATAAAGTTTATGATTATCTCTATAATGCTCGTAGAAGTTGAGATGAATTATTTGGGTTCTGAAGTTCATTCTTTTGCTGTTATTTATTGAAAATACTTCATGACAGTAAATCTAAATTTATGAAGGTGTCTCAGTGCATAAATCAAAAACTTATATAAATCATGCTTAACTATACTTTTACAAGTGAGATCTTGGTGTTCAGTAAGAGCTGGAAAATTTACTAATCTGAAAATGGATGAGAATGTGCAAGCCCTACACCGAACTTGTCAGACCAATCATTTCTAAGTTCTTAGCTTTGACCTTGCTACTGTGATAGATCCAATAAAAGATTTATCTTCTTTTTCCAACTGTATCATCGAATATAGTTAATTTTATTTCCCTTTTTCAACTTTTGCTTCTCAAAGTAATAAACATGCAAGACTATTTGTGCTAAATGCCTGAGCCCCAGTCAGAATAGAAGGCAACAAAATCCAACTTGAAAAATTTTTTATTGGCACTGTCAAATTTATGAAGTAAACATCCAAGTAGTAGTAACTTAACTTCTTCATGTCTTTAGGTTTCTCCTTCAATTCTTTGAAGTGTCAAACTGAGAGTGTTTGTTCTTATTTCAATGTAGAAATTCAGGGATTTCTTTAATCAAAATGATACTGGTGACCCCAGCAAAGATACCAGTGTGATCCTTACTGTCGAGGGGAGGACGTTTCCAGTGGACATCTTTTACCTACAGAGGTGTGTTCCTGTCTGATCTTGGCAGTAGTGAGAATGTGCAAGTGTATTGTCATTTTGTCTAGGTTAGAGCTCAGAACTTCCCAGACCAATGGTAAGGAAGGTATAACATTCAACTTAGGAAGCATTTGGGTATTGCTTGTAGCAGCAGACCTGTTTTAAAGCTTATTGTAGTATAAAAGAAACAAATCATAGAATCATAGGATGTTAAGGGCTTGGAAGGGACCTTAAAGATCATCTTGTCCCAACCCCTCGTGCCACGAGCAGGGACACCTTCCACTGGGCCAAGTTGCTCAAGGCCTTTTCCAACCTGCCCTTGAACACTGCCAGGGTTGGGGCATCCACAGCTTCCCTGGAAAACTTGTGCCAGTATCTCACCACCCTCACAGTAAAGAGTTTCTTCATAATATCTGACCTAAAATTCCCCTCTTCCAATTTGTCCCCATTATTCCTTCTCCTGTCACTACAATCCCTGACAGAGAGTCCCTCTCTCTGTCTTCCCTCTAGGTCCCCTTCAAATACTGGAAGGTTGCTAAATGAATTGCTGAAGGCTGATTCCCAGGGGTGCATCATGCGCTAAATGTGGTGTGGCTGATGTCTGGTGTCCAAAAGCTGCTCTGTTTGTCCCTTCTGGAGGGGAGGAGTCTGTACCTATTTTTCTGTAATGTCTCTGCTGTTTTCTCTCCCCATAGCCCTGTTCCTGACTACATAAAATCAACCGTGGAAACTACAATGAAAATTCACCAGATGGAGAACGATGGTGATATACTGGCATTTTTAACTGGCCAGGTATAGACATAATCAATTTTGTTTTGCTTTACAGTGAGCTTTGCAAAGCTGCCTCAGTCTCCTGCTTTCCTTAGTTGTGCTTACTTTAATCTTAGTGAAGGTGACAAACATTTCTCTATTGATGGAAGCAAAATTAGGCCAGTCCCAAAGACATGAAGACAATATATGGTCTGAATTCATCAAAGCTAGTGTTGGATGATAGTTTTTGTCATTTATTGCTGTATTTTCTCAGCCTTGTTAGTGAGTGGAATATTGTGTGGTTTGTTGGTGCAAGTCACACATACACAGCTGTTAAATTGACAGTGAGTCATCATTAATAGTTAAGGCAAATGGAATTTACATTTGTTAGGCTTAACATCTGAAGTGTTTGACAGAGAAACAAATTGCTGTGAGATAAAAATGTTCTGGTTTCTTCTGCTCTATTTATGCTTGTCAGCTCACTTTGCAGCTGGGAAGAGCAAATAGGAGGTAACTTGTCATTTTTCCAGTGAGGAGCTACCTTGAAGAGAGCTTCAGTAACATCTTCCATATTTTCAAAAGAAATTCCTCATCCCCATTATTGATTTGGAAGAACGAGTTTGGTATTTCAACGTTTGAACATTTTGTTTTCTGTCTTTAAGAGTGAGGTGCCCCAGTTGAGATTAAATGTGAAGTTGAGCAATGGGTGTTAATGCTGTTCCTGTATCATTCCTGATCCAGGCCCACAGCATTCTGTGCTGTCAAAGTAGTTTGGCCTCCCATTTTGCTCTCACAAGTTGAGATAGATTAACCTGCTTTCTCCTGAGCTTACTGCAGTCCTTCCCTTGTGATTTCGCTCATGTATTTGTGGTGTGACATTGACTCAAATAACAGCGAACATAAATATGTGTATAAAGCTTTATTTATTATTAATGGCAATTTATCTAAGAATATTACAGCATGGAAGGAGTAGTCAAAGTCCTGGAGTTTGGACACTTGCAAATGTATTCTTTTGGTGCAATTGTTGTATGTAGGTGACAGGAATGTGATATTAAAGTGAAACCTCTCTTGTTCTGTGCCCTGTGCTGCTCTGGCTCTAGGAGGAAGTGGAGACTGTGGTTTCCATGCTCATAGAACAGGCTCGGGCCCTTGCTCGCACTGGAATGAAGAAACACCTCCGTGTTCTCCCCATGTACGCTGGGCTGCCTTCTCCTGAGCAGCTGAAAGTGTTTGAGAGAGTCCCCCACACTGTCAGGAAGGTGAGGCTCGTGTGTGTCTCAATTCCTACCACCCAGAAGGGCACCTGCAGCACCCAGGTTGGATTTATCAGGTTCACATCATGGGACTATTGCTAGTGCTTGTTTGAGGGAGGCTTTCTGCATCTCCCGTCTCTGCCTGTCAGTTTTCAAACTGGGAACCAAGAACGTGTTCCCTGGCTTCCTTTTTCATCTTTGATCACTCCTAGACATGTCAGTTCCAACTCCTGTCTACCTCATCAACTTTGCAATTTTTTATATCTCCATACACCTTGTATTTGTCTCCATCCAGTTGCAGCTTCTTACACTCTGAACCTCTGCTTTTACCTTGTTCTGTTTCTTTTTGTGATCTAAATGTCTGGCTGTTTTTCACCAGTAGTGGAAAAACTGGTGACAGAGTGGGTAAGTGCTGTATTTTTATCTAAGAAACAAGTTTAAATTTACTTGATTTTAGTAGAAAAAAAGCTGGTTTGACTTCTGCAAGTCTTGTTTGGACATTTAATGTCACAGATGTATATAATTGGGTATGATTGGTGCTTTCTGCTTATTCAGAGCCTGAGCTGGGGCTGAAATAAACTGACAAAACTACACCAGGGTGACTTGTTATAATTCTTGCACCTGCTGGAATCTGACAAGTGAAATTGTTCATCTGACATTGAAGAACATTGCATATAAATACTTCTTTTTCTCTCTGGGATATAACATTAGTCAACTTTTAAGATTTGCTTTTTAATTTCAGGTGAAATAAGGACTAAATTTCCCACTGTTGTCTGGGACCAATTATTTAATATTGTAGTACATATATATAAGTGGATCACTACAGGAATGCTGAACATGGAACTCTTAATCAGCTCTGCTCCCCTCCTACCCCCACCTGATACGAAAGTACAAGGAACAGTTCAGCATAACTGAGAGAAAGAAAGAAAATATTTTTAGTTTGCTACATGTGAACACTTAATTTACAGGCAGTTAATCTTTTTCTCTGCAAACACTGCCAATGATTTTCTCTGCAAACACTGCCAAACTCTTCTTTTATGAAGAGAGAATAAATTTGAATAAGAAAGTGATTGTGAAGCTGTGAAAACTGCTGTGAAAACTCAGCTTATTTCAAGCTGACAGCTCCTTCTGCTGCTTTTACTGTATCCTTTTGTGCTCCAGAGCACATGGCTGAGCTCTTTCACGTGGCTGGTATTTGAGTGCTGGTTCACTGATGCAAGGGCCTGATGGTGTAACTGAGACCGGGGAGTTCACAGGATCCTCTCTGTGTCTGTGCCTGCAGGTGATAGTCGCCACCAACATCGCTGAGACCTCCATCACAGTTCATGGAATCGCGTTTGTGATTGACTGTGGCTTTGTGAAGCTTCGGGCCTACAATCCCAAAACAGCCATCGAATGCCTGGTGGTGGTGCCGGTGTCCAAAGCCTCGGCCAACCAGCGAGCCGGCCGCGCCGGCCGGAACCGCTCCGGGAAGTGCTACAGGCTCTACACAGGTCAGGGGCTGCGTGTGCAGGGAAGGGGAGCTTGCTGCTGTGCCTTCCGTTTCTGTTCACGTGGGTTTCATTTTAGTGTTAGATTAAGGAGAACAAAACGGTGTCTGTTCTTTCACTGATAGAACGAAGTTTCCCTTTCTTATTCCTCGGGCTTGTTCTTATGTGCTAAGTGAAGCTGAATCTTTATGAATCAGAAGCACAAATGGAGCAGAGTCAGCAATTGCACACCTATAATGTTAATGCAGCTCTTAAGGTGGCAAGTTTACTAAGAAGTTTGTTCTTTAATGATTTTGGTTTCTGAGCAGTTGCTTCAGTTTAGAATACTTACCAATATGCTCTCTTCTCTGACTGAAGTGTGCATTAGACCTTGCATTTAACAAAAGGACTCTGGAAATCCTTTAGATAACTGAGGGAGAACTTCTTTGTGTCTCATTTTTTCCTAGGAATAGCTGCCAACCCCAAATTCTTTCCTTGAACCAATGAGCCTGGCAATGTACAAAAATTACTGTTACAAATAAATCTGTTGGCCACCTTGCAGTGTCCAGAAAGCTGCAAGCCAAGTGTCTGTTCTCAGCTGCTTAATGAGAAAGGGCTTTGCAGCTGAGCACTCCCACTGCTGATGGGCTTCAGGTCCCCTCCAGTTTTACTGGAGCTCTGAGACTTTGCGAGATCAAGCATTTTCCTTTAAAATGTGTCTATGCTTGCCAGCAGTTGCCATGTTATTCCAAGACATGATTTATGCTCTGAATTTTTATGTATCCAATAAGAGAAAATGTGTTCTACACAATATCCCAAGCTTACATAGCTTTGTAAGTGTTTTACTGGAGAAACCATGACTACACTGAAGATATCTTTGTGTGCTCAAGAGCTGATCTAGTGAGTGCTTTAAGAAGTGTTTTAAAGGAGGGAAAAATAGAAAAGAAGAAAGTGCACTGAGTGAAAAATAGCAGAGAAACATACACTCTGTCTTAGGGAGGGTTTGAGATAGACCAGAGATAGAAAAAGGTTCTGTAGAAATGAAAATAGTTTGGGTGAAAATAAAGTAGCATGTGCTTTTTTCTCTACTGCAGAAGAGTTAGTTAAAGGGAGGTTACAGAAATTTTGACCTTATATGGAGTATTTTTTCAGACTTTATAGGGAGTGTGCTTTTAAAAAGGCATTGTTAAATTAACTGGTTTTCAGTCCTTAATCTATTTAAAATAGGTACTTTAAGCCTCCTTTTGTTTGAGTAGTTACTAAAAATAGGGTTCTTGTACTGAAAGCATGCTGGTTTGGAACTTTTCCATGTCTCTTTAAAAAAAATGGATTTTTTGTAGTATTGCACCCTGATGAAAACATTAGACAGAAGAGAAGTAAAGCATTTCCACGTTCCTGTGAAGAATTATTTTCTGACAAAAACATTCAACAGAAGAGAAATAAAGCACTTCCAGATTTCTCTGAAGAATTTATAACATTTCCAATTGAAATATAGGTGGGTTGACTACAGAATCAGCAGTCTAGCCAAAACCATTGAACTTCTATTTAAATCAAGGTAAAATACAGTAATTGGAGAAAGTTCATCTTTGGTTAAAAAGCGTCTTTTAGCACCTGTTATGAATTCATATGTGATAATTTAAACTTGAAATGGGTTGTGGTGGCTGCCCAGAGAGGGAGCTGATGCTCAGTCCCCAGGTGCTTTGTTTTGTGCCACCACAGAGGAGGACTTTGAGAAGCTGCCCAAGTCCACGGTCCCGGAGATGCAGCGCAGTAACCTCGCCCCTGTCATCCTGCAGCTCAAGGCTTTGGGCATCGACAACGTGCTCAGGTTCCCCTTCCTCTCGGTGAGTCCCAGGCTCCAAAGCCTGTCAGCTCTCCTTGGGGTGAAGAAAGATCAGTAGGGGACTTGTTGGTAACCCACGGAACTGTTCACCAGTAGCCATTGCCCTGCTGGTTTGGAGAGCTTAACTCACTGTCCCCTGCCAGGCAGCACAGTGTGTTCCTGGGAACCAGGAGTGCAAATAATGTGTGTGACAACTTAGAAAAGACTGTTTATATCCTCGAGTTTGCTGTTAGAATTGTTGAGAAGTCTAGAAAGTCTCAGAAAGACAAACTGTGAGGTTCTGTAAAACTGTGACTGTAGTTCCCTTGCACTGAATTCACAGACAAGGAAAAGTGTGAGAGCTCTTTCTTCATTTTGCAGAAGCAGAGAGGTAGGTAGTAAAAGGATTTTGCAAAAGAGGAAGATCTATGAATTTCTGTGAACTTGTGTTCTATACTGATAACTTTAATCAATTTCACATTTTCTTTTCACAGCCACCTCCTGCACAGTCGATGGTGCAAGCTTTAGAGTTGCTCTATGCTTTAGGAGGTGAGAATATTATACTTTGCTTTATTTGTAGCTATATTACAGGAGTTATGAAAAAAATGGTAGTTTGTATTTGGTGATTGGATGGACATTAATCAAACTTGCATTTAAGAAAGAGAAACACAGCCCTGACTGGTGGAAGCTTTTTATTGGTGGGTTTTTAAAGTGTGCCTCAGTCTCTTGTGGATTTACTTCCTTTTCTTTTGGTTACTTCTGACAGGTAAGCAAGCAAAAGGCAACAATAACATTCTGTGAGGAACTACAAATCTGTTGCATAGAGTATAAACTAGAATTTAACTAGATGGATAAATGAGTATTTTATAGCTATCTTCTGTGTATTTCCTTACAATTTCATGGGAAAAAAACAGCTATTTGTCCTTGCTAGGAACAGGGCTCTGAGCTGATGAAGGTGTTTGTTCCTAGGCAGATCCTCCTTGTGTTTCTTCAGTCCTTACAGAGTGGTGCAAAGATAAAAACGGCGTTTGAACACTTACAGACCAGTACAGGAGTTAGACACTACATTTACCTACCTCTGGTTAGATAAGTTGTTAGATACCTAAGCCCTTGGTGTGGTGGTCTTTCATTTCATGTGACTGTGCCAGTGGTAGAAACATGTAACACTTGCCAGTATAAACAAAAAAAGTTGTAAGGAAAGGTTTGACTGTAATAGACTTTAGCAAGGCTGGCAGAATTGCTACTTTGTTCCTTAGTGGGACTTAAAAAAGCATAGTGCGTCCACTGTAAATTTTCCTGTTAACACATTGCAATCATTATCTGATCATGCTGTGTGTGTGCTGGAACTCTGCCTAAGCATTGTGAGTCAAATGTGATGCCTGAATTTGGGAGAGCTCAGTCCCTGGAGGGATATGCATGAAACCCCATAGAGAGTGTGACAGTTTTCAAACCTTCTCCTTGCTATGATTTTGAAGCTATGACTGACAAAAGTTATTAAGAGCTAATGTAATTATAATTTTCAAAATGAATTCCAGTCTGTCTCTGCTCTGAATCCTGTTGGCTGAAAGGCTACACCTGCCGTAGTGTAGTGCTGTTGATGTTTGTGCAAAGTTCAAACCCACAGCAAGTCAAACTGTTCTGATTCTGTTAGCTGTGATTACGTGACACAAGCACTTAAAAATCCCTGATCATTCCTAAACCCAGCACATTTTCTCCTGGCTGAGTTGGAACTCCGTTTCTCAAGGCAGTGTGTGTGTTTTAGTGCACAGCTTGCTGGCTTTTCATGCTTTTTAAAGCATGCAGCTTGCATAGCCTCTGCTCTAGTTTTAGTATTGAACTTGCTAGTTATGGACAAGTCAACAGATGCAGACAAATTTGTAATGAAAAAATTAGTCTAGCAGTTCCTGAGAGCATAATTCAAGGTACTTTCCTACTATTTAGCTATGTAACAGAGTATGGTTTTTAAAATTCTGTTCTCTGAGTTACTAATTACAGGTTGTTCTCAAATTCAGTAGAGTCTGAACAACACTCGTGGCATATGGTTTAGTTTTAGGTAGTCCTGTGAGTGGCAGGGAGTTGGACTTGAGCCTTGTGGGTGGGTCCCTTCCAACTGGAGAAAATCTTTGATTCTAAGTGTGTTCATTTGGGTTTTATTCATTATGCTGCTGTTGGATACTTTTAACACTCAAATCACGCTGTAGTAATATGTTTTTATACACAGTTCTCAATTCCTTTTTGTGTGGTGAGTGGGATGTCTGCTGCCTAATTTTGTTTATAGGTAGAACTGTTATATTGTTGGGTTTTTTGACAGCTATTTAATCTTTTTGAATGCAACAAACTAAACAAAACAGAACCTTGTCATGAGACCAAGTAATCAAAATGAAGCTCTGTTTGACTTCAGCTCCTTGTTTGCAGCTAATTCAAAGTTGACAATATTTGCTCCATAACGTAAACACGAGGCAGAGTACAGGAGATTGTGTAAGTTTTGGAAGCTTGCAGAGGCTTGTGGCTGCTTTTTCACCACTCACAAGTGCTGTGTTGTAACTTGCGGTGTCTGCTCCCTCCCAGCTCTGCTTGGCCAGGATTTTCCCAGTGCTGGTTCAGTTCCATCTCGCAAAGGAGGGTTTCACTTAAGGCACTTGGTTCTTGGCAACTTTCGCCAGCTTGGAACAAGGACCTTCACAGTGGCTCAGGAACGTGTTGCAAGGATGAATTCACAGCCAAAACCACCTTAGGGAAATGGAGAGGAAAGTTCAATAAACTCCCTGATTAGCTGGGTGATGTTTTGGCAGAAGTGTTCTGCTCGTGTAGCTTCAAAGAGCGCTTATCCTCTTGGCTGCTCAGCTTTGTAGCCAAGCAGAGAAGTGCTGATCTTGATGTTTCAGATGGAAAGAAATGTGTGTGCGTGTGTGTGATACATGGGTTCACTCTTCGGTTTTTGCTGAAGTTTGAGGATTTAGGTGGCTTATTACAAAGTCTTTATATAAGGTGCAGGGGTGAAGCTGCCCAAGCGTTTGCAGGTGCAGTGAGGATTAAATTTCTCTTATGCAAGTGGGAACATGTATTTCATCATTGGCACTGCAGTCACGTGCAAATGGGCAGTTTGGGGTCAGGCCCTGGGAGTGCCAGTGGTGGTGCCAACTCGTGCAGGGCAGATGCTCTTAAGGCTGAGATAGTTGTGTTGAATAAACACATCACTGTTTTTAGAGTGATTATTTTTACAGTACTGCAAGCTGATAACATCAGGAGTATCTCCTCAGCCTTCTCCTTTGATGACCCTTTGAAAGTCCAGGTTTTCAGCTGGAGTTTCTTGGTTTTAAGCATAATTTAGGTGGTAAATAAGCAGGTAAAATGTGGGGGGTTTTTTTGCTTTATTTCAGGTCTTTGTTGAAGATTTGTTTGTGAGTTATCCCCTATAGAAACAACCACTCTATCTAAGTTTACAAAGGAGTGTTTTCATCCCTTAGACTGTCACTTACTACTGGTTGTTACTTGAAACTTTTTCGTGCCATGGTACTTGAATAATCTCTCCTGAGTGTGTTCAATTAAAATCTTTGTAATATCTTTTTCTAAGATCTTCAATTTCCTATATATATGTTTGGATTCAGTGCTTGCTTCCAGGATTGTTTGAAGGAAACTTTTATCTATTCCAAACTAGTACTCATTGCAGACCTTTTGTGTATATTCACTGCTACAAATACAACTGTGCACAACCTGTATATAGATCATGCAAAGTTGTAATGACATTGGTAGGATTCAGCAGAAGCCAAAGGATTTTGGCTTGATGCACCTGTAGCAAGTGGTGAATACAAATATGGTAATTTTCTCTTTTTCCTACTTAGGAATGCTGTTGTCTTTCTGTAGATGAAAGACAGCTTATCTAAGGTATTAATTGTGGTAGAACTGAAACTTCTCGTATGGAACTAGTCAAATGAAAGCTATCACACCTTAATTTTTGTAGTTTCTCTGACTTTGTGTTTATTAGTTAGTTCATCATTTCACAAAAGCTGCCTTTTGTACCTGTTTCTGAGGAAAATACTGTGAAGATATTATGTGAAAGCCTGTTAGGTTTTGTTGAACAGTGTAGGGGTGTGGTGAGTGAATTACTACATTGTCATAAGTTAGATGATAGCACATCAAATAATAAAGTAAACACTGGATGGAGGTATCTGTGGGTTCAGATATGCTGACATAAGTTATAGGCGATCTCATTCCTTGACTTGATTTGTGGGTTTGCTTTTCTCTGTGAAGCAGAGCTGAAGTACAGCTGTGGCTTTGCTTCCAGCACACAGTCTGACAAATAAATGTTTATATGATGTGTGAGCCACAGTTGTGTTTCCTCAGGTCACTTTGCTGTGGTTGGTTATGCAACCTCCAGTACCCCAAAGTCTTGTTACTGGGCACTTGCTCCTCCCTGCTTGTGTAGCCTTTCTCTTGTGCTTTGCCTCCCTGTTATACCTCATACACCTTGGCCTCTTGCAGTTTTCTCTTTCAGTTTTTACTCTTTACTGCCTTTTTTAGCAACCTTTTTTTCCTGATTATTGTTTCCTGTGTACGTATTCTATTTTTCAAATTCTATGTCCTCCTGCAAAGGAAAGGCTTTTCCATTTAAGTCTTGCCCTGAAATCTCAGCATAAAGCTCAGAGTTATGACTGTGACCCAGTGGTTTATGTGGGTCACCCTTGCTGCAGGGGTGTGACTGTAGGAAGCCAAAGCACTAAAATGGTGAATGTGCAGGGTTGCTCAGGGAGAACTGGGGATCACAAATCAAGCTGTCAGGCCTCCCTCCTGCACCATCTCCAGGGAAAAGGCTACAGCTGGAACATGACTGACAGTTTAGTTGTTGATACATGAGGCAGACTAAACTGTAGAAAATCTTCATCAGCTGCACATCTCTTAAATTATTTTTCTAACCTAAGTAGATGTGCTTAGAAAAATGACACCCTAACCCCAGCAGTGCTTCCTGTTTCTGCAGTAATGCCTATTCCATGTTTATCCCCATTTTCATTCTCATCTGCTTTACATCCCCATGAACAAAGATGTTGCTAAATATTTAAAAAGGAGATCAGAAGTCTAACAGCTGATATCCTCTCTGGCCATGGCACTGGCTTGCCCTGCAGGTTTTCTATATTTTTGGCAGTAACAGCGAAACTTGATCAAAATTAAGAGACTTGTGTGTTCAGATATGTTTGGAAAAAAAATTCTGGTGGCCCATGGGAGAGTAAATGAATATCAAGAATTGCCTTTAAGCTTAGTGTAACATACATTCAGCAACACTTAGGTGCATTTGCTATGTTTTGTCTTGTAATTCTGCTCTTTAGTACACTTTAAGTCTTAAAGAAGCCTTGCTGTGCTATTTTGCCTGTATCACAGCTCCATTTATTAATTTATTAATGCAGGTTTGGATATGCACTGCCGATTAACAGAGCCTCTTGGACTGAGAATAGCAGAGTTTCCTTTGAATCCTATGTTTGCAAAGATGCTCTTGGAATCAGGTAGGAGGAAAAAATTATCACAGTTTCTTCATAGTCGTGTAATTGTAGTGTGTTATGAGACATTTGCTGAACTCAAGACAAACTATGCTGGATCTTGGTATGGTCTTTAGTGAAAAGAATGGGTTAAATTCATGGACATCTCACATTTAACAGTCTAATAAGTCTAACACTTGTTAGTTTTCCTTTGAAAATATTCACTTTTACACTAAAAAAAGCAGGAGTTTATGTAATTTGGTTTTAAATACTATAAAAACATATTCTGCTTCTTTTGCTTTTTATCCTACATGAGGTAAGTTGAATGGCAGAAGGTTTCCTTTACTGAATTTCTCCATTTACTCTTCAGGAAATTTTGGCTGCTCCCAGGAGATTTTGACCATTGCTGCCATGATGCAGATTCAAAACATCTTTATGATCCCTCCAAATCAAAAAACTCAGGCTGTAAGTTCAGTTGTGTCTCATTTTCTGTTTGCTGGTTCCATGTTTCTGGATTTCTAGCAAGTATTTTGCTGGCACCTCTTACAGACTGCAAGTTCATGTGAAAATAAAACAAAGTCTGGAGCTGTGCCTATTTGTTGTAGGTAAAAGAAGAAACCAGATAACAGTGGGAACTTTAGAGTCCTTTACTAGTGCTAAAAACCTCCTTCTGAGGGCCAGAAACATGAAAGGTTATAAACCAATATTGGTCAGTGGAAGGGTTTGCAAAAAAAACCCCAAATCCTTCCCACACACCACTTCCTTTTGAGATGATCAAACCAGAAAGGATGTAGCAAATTCTTCATAGGTAGGAGGAGCCTAATTTTAATGAATGGAGGTTCTTTACTGTTCATTTTTCTAACTTCAGTTTTAGAAGTGCTCCTGAATATAGGGGGGCTAGTCAAATATTGCTGTTGTCCGGAGGAACTGCCCTAGGTGGGTGAGAATTTTAACAGTCCCCAGGGAATACAGAGCTGAAGGGAACTGGGCGTATCAGACATGATTTTTGCAAAAATCTATCTGCCTATAAAATGATATTTCTTGTTCTGCAGGCCAGGCAACACAGAAAGTTTGCTGTGGAAGAAGGTGATCATCTCACTATGCTTAATGTTTATGAAGCCTTTGTCAAAGTAAGTCAGTTCAAGCGTATGTGGATTTGCAGGAATGGGAGTTCTGAATCTTCTTCAGTTCTGAATCTGGAAGTTGTGGATACAGTATCCTCAAAGCTGAGGACTCACTAAGTCTATCAAGTGATGATTCTGCTTTAAAAGATTTGCTGGTCACATTTTGCCACAAACCTATAGTTCCTCTGAACAGGGAATAAAGAGAGTTTTGTTTGGGTGCAGCATGGAAATCTTATGGGTAGACAGAACTTTTCTGTGTTTTCAAGGAGACAGGGATTTTGTCTTGGGACTTGGGGAAAACAAGTATCCAAATTTCTAATGAAATTAATATTTTCTCATAGTTTTACTGACTATAATCTGCATTTAAATCTAGCAGTCTTTTTTTTTCTTTTTTTGGTGTTAAGTCAACTCACTGATCATCATATGCCCTTTTTCATTGACCTTATATATTTACCCTAAGGTTTAACGCTAAGCTTAGTACTGCTCTGTAAGCTGGGGTTTATTTAATGGTTTTGAAGTGCTACACCTATTTGGGAGAAGTATATTTTACTGGTAGAAAGCGCTTCTGTAATAAAATACTTGCAGCAATGCTGAGTTGAAGCAGCATAACCACTCAAGTGTTTAAACATGACTTTTTTTCCCCAGCCACAAAGCAGCCAGGCAGGCACCAACTGAAATGTTGCCCTTCAAATTTTATATCTGTAATTCTCTTAGAAACAGCCAGATGCAAAGGCTCTTGGAGTGAATGCTGGCTTCTGGAGAAACAGCTCTTTGCATAGAGAAGACCAATGAAAACAGTGTACAGAAAAGGTTGTTTACATTTTGAGGTTGAAAAACAGACAAGTTTATGATCTGAGAGAACTAAATGGGATGACTGATGCTCTTCTTTCACCACATACAAAGAAATGAAGCACATCTGTTTGAAAATACCCCACAGCATTTGATCTGCTACTATTTAGAGGTTGTTTGAAGCATGTTTTGTAGTTTCTGGTGCTATGTACCCTTATTAGTTGCTACGTAAATAGGTAATTTTCAGGGAAAACCACAATAAATATATTGTAGGAGACAGAATTAACACAGAGCAAGGCTATCCAAAAGAGATTGGGTTTGCTCTGCTGATGGTATCTCATTGCAAGTTTTTCTGTTCTTCTCACTGTACAGCACAGCAAGAGCTCCCAGTGGTGTCAGGAACACTTTCTGAACTACAAGGGGCTCGTTAGAGCTTCTGTTGTAAGAGAGCAGCTGAAAAAGCTTCTCGTCCGCTTTAAAGTGCCAAAGAAGTCCAGTGAAGGTGAAGTGGTTTTTTTAACCTATATCCAATACACGTTGAAGGTAGTTTCCAAACTGTCAGTCTGCTCCCTGCTTTTCTTGTAACCTTCAGAGTATTTTTATTCTGGCCTCAAAATAATATTAATTAAAACCAGATTTTTTTCCTAAAAATGGCTGCAGAAGAGGATTTTAGCCAATTTGTATAGTTAAATTTTAGTCCAATCTTCATTAGTTAAGTTTTCCAGCAAGAGATTATATATTTAATGGACAGATTTGCCAAAAGAGTCATAAATAGGTCACCCTGTTCCCTGTTTGTCTTTTCAAAAAGCCATTTGTGTTCAAAGTGATGTTCAGTCTTTGGGCTCTGATTTCCAGCTGTGCTGTGTGTGCACGGGTGCCAGGACTGGTTCTCAGCACTTGTCTCTACCTGCTCTGAAAAATCAGACTTCAATGCTCAGCTGTCACACTGGGCTGCTTTAAGGACTCTGAAACTCTTCATGGAGACACATCAGTTTTTTTAGGTAGCAATTTTTGATTTGCTGTGAAATTGAAGTCAAAAGAAATTGCAGGGTTTGTCTGCTCTTCTGCCTTTGCTATCAAAGCCTGACACACCGAGAAAAATTGTTTGAGATGATTAAGTGATATTTTAGGGACTTTTGCCATTCCATTGACTCATTTAACAGAGAAGTTCTTCTTTCCAGGTGATCCAGATCCTGTTTTGAGGTGCATAGTTTCTGGATTCTTTGCTAATGCAGCTAAATTCCACTCCACTGGAGCTTACAGGTGACTATATATAGTTTCAGTACAACTGCTGCTTAGTTGGAAAGCTCTTTGAACGAATAAATCTAAGTTTAATCAACAAGCAGATGCTTCTCTTGACATTTGCAGTTAGGAACATGTGGCAATTGATATACTAAATATTTGAAGATCTGTATTTGCAAACTGCTTCAATGTTTATCTCTTCTCTTTGGCAAATATAACTAAAATTATTAATAGTGGGAAGCTGTTATTAGAAGTCATTAGATTGTTTTAAGTTAAACAAGTACAGTTACAGTGCAACAGTGTGGTAGCACTCCCTGAGCATTAAAAAAAAGCCTGCAATGCTACTTTTAATATAGATAGAACTCCTTTAGGACTTTAAATTATTGATTGTTCATTGGTCAGGATTTGAGTCTCATTTCATCTATTCATTAGATGCAAATGTTAGTTTACTCCAGTCCTTTCGTTCTTGCATTCTTTAAAACATTCATACTGGGGCAGAAAGGAACCAAATGTTAAGCACTAAATAGAGGCACAGTCTGAAATAGTATCTTGCTTTCAAGGACTATCCGTGATGACCATGAGCTTCATATCCACCCCAGCTCAGTGCTGTATGCAGAGAAACCTCCACGCTGGTGAGTTAAAGCTGCTTTCACTTGTTTGGGCATTTTTTAAGGCATTTCCAGCATCCAGACATGTTCTTGACTTGCTTCTTTCCATCAGTGGAGGAATAGATGGAGAAGGTCATAGTTCCCACAGGGAGAAACCAAATGGCATTTCCTTTTCAATGTTTTGTAGGCAGTATCCAAATAAATCAGAGAAATAGGTTGATGTTTAACTGTCAAAAAAACCTGCAGAGATTGGAAAGCAGAGCCAGCTGACCCTTGTTTAGTGGGTGCTATATATGGCACTGCAGATTGTTCTCCAAGCAGTCTCTGCCTATACAGAACTAGGGTTAATTTACTTTTATTAAGCCTATTAAGGAAATACCCTGTCCAACAGGTACTGCAAAAATGGCAAATGGCTTGCCAGGGAAGAGCTTACACAGAAAATGCATGATGTGATAAGTTACGGCTGTCCAGCAGACTGAGGAAAGAAATTTCCCATTAGCTGGGATATGATCATTCCACTGCAGCTCCGAGGTGCTCAGATAACAAACACAAATGTGTTTCTGACTCTCAGGTCAGCATCATTCACCTGAAGTATTCAGACTTTTGTCCTTCACTGCCTGTTGCTGAGGCTTTGAAAGACAAGCTTGGCCTGCTGTGGTGGCTCATGGCACTCTGTAAGACAGGAGGTTAACTTAGTCAGCAACCTGAGTTTCAGTGCTGCTGCAGCCTGGGCAGCCATCCTCGACTGAGGGCTTCAGTTCTCCGTCTGCTACAGGTATACAGAAAATGGGTTCTGGTTTGTTTTCCTCAGATTTCTCTTTGGTTATATTAGTTGCCATGTCTCAGGCTGCATTTGGCAAAGAGAATTTTGGACTCTTTCCTCTATGCTTTTGAGAGCAAAATACCAATTAATGAGAGACCACAAACCTCAGGTGTTTGCAAGTGTGCTGTGTATGGAAGGCAGATAGTGACCCGAGGGTTTGGTAGCCAACCCTTCAGTGCAGGGGTTTGCACTTCCTTGGGGAAAATTACTTTCCCTACTGAAGGATGACCTCAGGAATAGGTTGTCCGTGCTGGCAACCTGCTCATGCTGGCAGTGGGGATGAGTCCACACAGTTGGCTGCTTTTAAATTAAGGCTGATTTCTTCCTCTCGTGCTTATCTTGCTTGTCTGCAGACTGGTGCCAGGGATAGTCATGCTGGGATTTGTGCCCTCCTTGTTGTGGGTCCAGGGTTTTGGTGCTTTGGACATCTTTCCTTATGATATCACAGAGTAATTAATATTCTGTCTTCCAAAGCATCAGTTGTGAGGCCCCCTTGGCCCCATCATAGGAAGTATTCTTTCTTATATTCCTTGCATCCATATGTCCTGATAGGATGTGAAGGTGTTTTCCTGGCAGTCTAAAGGCTGTCTTAATGTGGAGAACTCTGATCAACCAGAGGGAAAGAGGCAAGAGGCTGAATTACAACTTAAAGACTCTCCTGTCACTCTGTAAATGCCACTTCTGGCAGCATGTGTGTGAAAATGTCTAAATACGCTGATAACCAGCTCTCCCTCACTGCTTTACAGCAAACACTATTTATTCTTTTCCCCTTTCTCCTAGGGTGGTCTACAATGAAGTCATACAGACTGCTAAATATTACATGAGGGATGTGACTGCTGTTGAGTCCTCCTGGCTCTTGGAACTGGCACCTCACTTCTACCAGCAAGGAACGGTACGGAATCGGCATAAAGCCCAAACGGTACCATTGCTGCTTCAGCAGCTCTTGTGTCTGAACTTCTTCAGGGTTTTTGTTTTGTTGTGGGCTGCTTAATGGGACAGAAATTAAATTGTTCGGTGTAGTGGTTTTAATCTAAAGGAAGAGGATAATAAATTGATGCATGAAAGGTTTTTCCCCAGTGGATCTCAAAAGTTACAAAATGGTGAAGTTACATTTGCCAGAATATCACTTTGGTAAATGAAGCCTTCAACCATTTTACACTTGAATATAGGCACTTAGTAGCACTTGTCTGAGCAGCACACTTTGCATAATCATTTTAGAGGAGTCTTTGCAATCTTTGCAAATGTTTGTGGAAATCCTGAGTCTTTTTTGGGCATTAATTATGTTTACTGCAAAAAAATCAATTCTGATCTGTTCAAATGTGAACTGGTAAAGAGCAGATACTGTAGGTATTCTGTGAAATTATATCAAAGCCTCATTTTACCACTGTCATCCTTTGGTCAGGTGAACTCAGTTCGCAGTATGACCTAATCATTTCTTTCATCCTAAAATATGGATGCTCTGAAGGATGGTGCTGATTTTGAGGAAAATTGTCTTCTCCAGCTTGGTCAGTTATCCATATCATTGAATCATACCTATAAAATTTGAATCAAACCATTGCAAACCACACAGGTTTATGTTAATTTATAGATATTCAGACCCTTTTTCTGCTGAAGGATACATCTTTGTACTAGGAAGAGATTCCTGAAATAGGAAAGAGTTTATTCCTGTGTCAAGTTAAAACAAATTACCACTGAATAGGATTCTGTGTTAAAAAATGTTCTTCTACACCTTCATCTTGGTCCCAGCCAGTTATTTCTCATTCCAAGTTTAGCAGAACTCCCTTCATATTTCCATTCCACATTTTTGTAGGCTTTTAAAAGCACAGAGGTTCAAAGCTCCAGTGCTACTACAGGATTAATGCAGTTGTTAAAATCTTGTTCCTTACGTACGTGCTCCTGCTGTTTGTGTAGGTTATTGTTGGGAGCTCATCTTCCTGTGCATTTTTACACCTGGCAAATTGCTTCCAGTAGGAAATTGTTCCTGTGCTTGCAGTTAGTGCAGAAGTACAATATTTTGTACCAAGGCAGAATATCACTTTGGGATGCACGTGGGGTTTTATTTCATAGGTTTATTTTAACTGTATCAGTAACAAGGAGAGCTTGGATGGGTGTGGGTATTTGTGTAAGAATTTATTGAATTTGGGATTAAGGACTGGAAGCATTGTAGTTGATTTTTTTTCCTAGTTGTGATATATCTGCTAAACAGTTTTTTTGCTCTTTTCTTTTCTTGCAGCATCTTTCCTTGAAAGCAAAAAGGGCTAAAGTAGATGACCACTGACATGACCGAAGTCTTTGTGACATCAGAAGCAGAACCTGCCAGTGATTCCAAGCTGGCTACAGTCCATTCAGCACTCAGTTCATTAGCAATTTGATCTTCCATCAACCTAAATGTTTAAATGCCTGCCAGGATCTGTAGGGGTTTATGCATGACCAGTACATTGTAAACCTAGAGCTTGCATTGTGGACATTTTAATCTTTGCCTACTTGACCACTGTTGTTAATCTGGGCATGTTGCTCCTTTTAAATAGGTAGAAAAACAACTTAAAAAGTAAGAGGACATACAGGACCACAAAAAACTGGAACCTTCAAGAAAGAAACAGATTTCCTGGAGTCGTACTGCCTTATGAGTGTGGGGAGTAGGGTACCCTGCCTCCTGTTACCCAGAGCACTGTGACTTACACCGGCCAAGCTGAGCCTGGCTCCTGACAGCAGGAGCCCAGGGCAATCAACTACCCCTTGAAATGCAAGGTGCTGCCATGGAAACATTGATTTCATGTTGGACCGTCCCAAACTGGTGCAGCTTGTGCTCCCAAGCAGTAAAAGTGTCCTGCCAGAGGCTGAGCTGCCTGGGCTGGCTGTGCTGAGCAGTCCTTCTGTGGGCAGCTCTGCCCTGCAGTGTCTGCTTTCTGTACCTGAACATTCTGTTTGGGGAGGGGCAGGAAGAGGAGCTCAGTATTTTTAAGAAGGGTTAATTTTCTGCTCAGTCAGGGGATTAAACATGTATGGTCATGAACAATCAAGTTCACAGATGGGGCTTTACTTTTCTTTTTTATCCTACAAGAGAAAAATTGTTAGCCTCCCACTGCTTGGGAAATACCAGTAAATTTCATCAGAGGAATATCATGGAACACTTTTTTACCCTCTGTTGTTCAGCTAAGAAGGAAATGTTCTGTACTTTCCTATAAGGAACACACAGTCCTAGATACTCCTTTTATTACAAATCTGTCCTTTACTGCTTGGGACTTGTCTTCCTCTGTTACTGAAGAGAAGGATGCTCTGAACAGTTGCTGCTTTAATCAGGATTCCATGGCTACTTTTCAGTAAGGAATTATGCTTATTTGTTTTAACAGGATAGCTTAGATACATTATTTATTTCCATTTTCCATTTTTACCTATTGATATTTATTTTAGAAAGACATCACTTGAAAATTTTATTTTTATAAGTCAACTGATTTGATGAATGTGTTTTTGGCATATTAACTATTTTATTTTATTAAAAAAAAAAACAAAACAGGATGTAAATAGGCAAAAATTTCTACATAGTACAAATGCCTTCCTCATCACAGGACTGCCTTGAAAACTTTCTTGAGAGCTTCTTTACCTTCTCCCTTCCAAACACAGAGAGAGAACACGCTGTGCCACGTGCACTGTGTGGCCTCCTCAGTGTCTCTGTCCTGACTGCCAGCACAAACAGAGGTACCAGTCTCCAGGAATGGCACCAGCATCATGAAAACTGTGTCACCTTCCTCCTTGTTGTCCCTGTGACCCTCACCTTTGTATTACTCTCTTAGAGTGGAAGCTCCTCGGGGCAGGGACTGTCTCCTAAGCAGAGCTGAGGGTTGTGTTGGAACTTACTAAAAAGATTCAATTTGCAGGAGTTTTTTTTTCTCTTAAAGGATTGGAGAAAGAACTGAATGTGAAGACTTGTATACTGTCTGTGTTTCTCTGTCCTCTGGAAGTATTCCTAGGAAAAATAAAACTGTGGAATTGAGGAAGGTTGAGAATGCATCACTTTGGCCTGAGCAGTGGGTGATGTCCCGGTGTACTGGGTGGCTGTTCTGGGCTGGGCTCTCAGTGGGTGGCCACTGCATTTACCAGTTCTGAGAATTTTGGGTGGGTCTGGCGACCTCTCTTGTCCAGATGTTGTTTTACCTGGCTGCACAGCTGCCAAATTGTCTCTAGGAATGAGTGTGACTCCTGCTGAGTTCAGAACCCAGGGATGTGCAAGCTTTGTCACGTGCTGCACGCAGTTGTGCTTCTGTAAGAACAAGTGCAGTACGTCTTTGGAAACAAAAAAAAAGAAATTCAGACTTGTCTTTTTAGCAGTTTTACAAACTACTGAGATATTGCCAGACACAGAACAGGCAGACTTTATACGGGAGATGCAGGCTAAGAATAAGTTTTTATGATCCAGATTAAGGGCACTTTTAGAGGGAAAGCACTGCTCGCATCAGAGGTGTGGGACCCTTTGAAGGTGTTTGAAGACAGAGACCCAAAACTTTAAAAACCCCTGCAAATCTACTTTGTAAAGCTGTGGCCAACAGCTCCCTGCTTGATTTGTACAAAGCATTCTGTCTTAAATAACTTTGTGTAGGGGGGTGGCTCACTGCCTTGTTGTTGGTTCTTTGCTGCATAAACAGGCTCCTGTGGGTGAGGTTGGAGCCGTTTGAAGACGGTTGTCAGGAGTTTATGAAACATTTAAGGATTTGAACCATGGCTTTTAGAGAACGAGGTTAAAATATTAGCCTGGTGAATCAAAATACTGCTTGAAATAGAAGTCATTCCATTGCTGGGAAGGAGAGAGCTTTTTTTAAAAAAAGTAAATTTACAATCCATTGATATCAAATGGCAATGGGAGAAAAAGAAGGTGCACTCCCCAAACCCATCAGAAAGTGCTGTCACTATTGTCAGCTCTAGAGGAAGATGAAGCTAAATTGGAATAACGATTCAGCCAAGATAATATTAGTTGAAACATATTTCTCATCTCATAGATTAATTCTGATAAACTAGTGGGGAAACAGCCACAACTCTTCCTGGTTAATCTGAAGAAAGAGACAAGTAATGAAAAGATGAAAAGGGACAAAAATAAGGGAGAGGTGACTGCCATTGCTTCTCAGTGCTTTGTGATGACAGTGCCTGGATCACAGGATGTGTAGTGGAGCCGTTCACGCAGCCACGGAGGCACAGCAGGCAATGAGATCTAACCTATGTTTAAGGTGAGTTAATTGTGTGCATGTGTCACAATAAGCACAGACAGGCCTCGGGGGAAGATGGGGAGAGTATTGGAGCAGCAGTGCTGCAAGGCACTAGGAGTGTTTCAGTAACTCTCATCCTATTCTGCAAAGGAGGGAGGGCTGGGCTTCTCTGATTCTGGTGGGAGCCTCGGTCGTGGGGAAGGAGGAGAAGAGCAGGCAGGCAGAGAGCCTTTCAGAATCCCTTCTTTTGGGAGCCTCAGTCTCAAGGATAACTGTGGTCATCCCGGGATTCTGCTACGTGTCACTGGGCTCGAGCAATTCCACCGAGAGCAGCTTGGAACCAGGTTCTTTACTGTAATTTCATAATGTTAATCTCTATCAAGTGGTCCTACAATCAGCAATTGGCAAAGAAAGTCGAACACAACTCGGCATTTAGAGCAAGTGCCTCTAGTGGGGCTTGGAATAAACAAGTTGCAAGATGAACATAAGTAGCTTGTGGGAAAACCGTTCCCATCTCCAGTTTTTGGCTCAAAAGTGGCTGCATTTTGAGAAAGGGGCCAGTAGATGGCAGGCACCGATTTCAATTAGTGTCTTGGGGAAAAAATAATTGGCCAATTCTTCAAAAATTTTTCTTATTCTTCAGTTTTAGCATTTAATTAGTTTAATGATAAGTGGGATGAGAAAGGGTAAAGGAAAAAGCTATCAGTGGCTATGGGATAAAGGCAGGATTGGTAATGCAGAGATTAGTGCAAAGCCCAGAGCGCTGAATTCCCTGCTGGTTTAAAGGAAAACAAACAAAATGCCCTAAAAACCCCACAAATTCCCAACCAATAAATACTGTGGTGGTTCTTTCACTTATACATGGAGTCATAAGAAGTGGCAGTTTATCCACAGTTCATATCCACTACAAAGGATTTTCTGAGCTGTGTTGGATTTTAGCCACTATTGTAACAAACAAAATTAACAGTTTAGTGCAGAAAACTAAACAAAAAAAACCCCCAAACCAAAACAATAAAACTGTTCTGTTTGTGGCAGCATGGCGGATGTGATTTCTCACAGAGGATGCAGGAATATCTTCTAGCTCCATCCCAAAATTGGTTTTTGCAGGGCTGTGGTTGTGCAAGGCTGTGAGATGCAGGGGTTATATTTGGCTGTGTTGCCAATTATGAGCGATCAAAAATTGCCTGGGAAAAAAAATCCCCTTTTTCTCCTTTCTAGAATAATAATTAGAATTTAAAATAAATAAATACATTTAATTTGTCTTTCAGCTGTGTTTGAACTCTCCTTAACAGTTCCTGGAGTGTACAGGAGCACTGGGAACAGCACTGAAGGAAATCCCTGATTGCCAGTTCACTGTGGGATTGGGAGATGGTTGCAGCTGGATGCAGCTGCACATCCCACCCTTGCTGTTTCTCTGCTGTCCCAGGTCTGAGGGTGCTCCCTGTGCTCTCTTCCCAAACTGGGAGCTGCAGCGAAAGGCAGGAAGGGAAGAAAGCCCAGGTAGAAGCAGTCAGAGGAGGATGTTTCCTATCCTCGGGGTGAGTGATGGCCAGCTCAGTTTCTGACCTCCTCCCACAGATGGAAGTGGGTGGGTTTCCCGGCGGTGAGCCTGCTCTGCCTGTGCAGCCTCTGCCTGCACGGCTCCCTCCAAGGTCTCACACCTGAGCAGGGATCACCCACCCAGGTCCCTGGCGACTTTCCGTCCTCTACTGCTTCGCTTGGAAAAGTCAAAACTTACAGGAGAAAGGGCAGGACAGGGAGCAAAACATCACAACAGCTTCTTGGCACCCTTCAGGCCAAGAAATAATTTGTTTATTGCAGAAGCCCTCTGGCAGAGAGAGAATCCCATCAGACAGGGAATGTTTTGGTGCCAGGAAACATTTTCCGTGAGCCAGGTTTTATGGAAGCCCTGGTGCTTCTCCCTTTGGTGTCTGGTGAGATACCAGGGTTATGAAGAAAGTGCAGAGATCCTGCTGCAGCAAGGGCGGGGAAGGGACCCTTTTGGATGTGCTGGGCCCTGGAAGAGCCAGGATCATGTTCAGCCCTGCCACAGAGAGCAGGAGCTGCCTGGCCCTGTGCGGGGCTGGCGCAGGCTGGGGCAGTGCTGGAGGGAGACATCGATCACAGCGGCAGCTCTGGATGTAAATACAGGCTGGGACAGCGTGAAATAGTGATGGCCATTAGGAGCTGTCAGACCAGTCAGGATACCAGGAAGGCTCTTTGCAGCTCCCTGGGGATGCTGGGCAGCCTGGCACATGGAGGGGGGCTGTGTCAGAACTGCATCAGAGCTCAGCACGTGCCTTGTCTTACTCAAAATCCTTCTTTTTTGAGATTGCAGCTGATTAACCCTTTGCATTGCACTGCTGGGAAAGCAGAGCGTCAGAGTGGTGAGGGATTGATCAGAGAAGACTTTCAGCCTCTCGGTTTGGATAGAGGAGCAGAAAGGGATTCCTCCTGCAGCTGTGTGCACGGGAGCTGCTGCACTGGAGCATTTCCAGAGGCTGTCATTCCTGGCCCTGTTACAAAACCTGCCTTCACCGCGTGGCAGTCAGAGCACCTCCACGATAGGGAGTGAACCCAGGGTTTGGACACCTGTCCTGCCTTACAGGGCTCATGGTGCAGTGACGGAGCCAGCCATGGTGGCTTGTGCGTGTGCTTCTGGTTTGCCGCAGGGCACAGCTCTCCCGCTGTGCTGAGAGCAGCCAGGCTGTCACTCCCCCTCTGCTTGGCCCCACGTGGTGGTGTTTGTCCCCTAGCACTGAGAGCACACACGAGCTGGATGATTTTCCAAGCAGATGTCAAGACTCGCATTAAGTTCTGGTTCTCATCCTGTCCGCAAAATACAGATGGAAAACACTGATTTTAAGTGAATTCTATAAATGGCAAACGGCACCATTCAAGCCCCTGAACCCCTGTTCAGAATGTCCTCACTGGTGCCATTTAGTGAGCAGGATTTGTGGCTGGTGAGCAGTGTGTAACACACTGTGCAGGTTACTCTGGGGGTGTTTGCACCCTGGCTGTTGTTCATTGCTGCACTTTTCAATTCAAGCACCGTCTGGGGGCTCCTGAGGATGTGCTGCACCACAAGGAAGATGAGAGCCAAGTGGGAAACACTCATCGTTAAACAGGGAATGAAGGGAGCAGTGGTGAGAGGAGGGCAGCAGGTACATGGTTGGTAAGAGCAGCTGCTGCTCTGGATCTGCTCAATGTCCTCCTGCTGTTCTACGTCCTAAAGTAATTACAGGCTCCTCCTAATTCCTGTCCCTTTGTCACAAAGTCCTCTTGAGTCTCTTTAAGGGTTGCTTTGTGAGTGTGAGGAGTGGAATACAGAGAGAAGATGGATTGTAGAAGGAGATCTCAGGGACTAGGAAAGATGAAATATGTGGGAACCCTCTTCTACTCAGTCATTTGACTGAAGTTCCCATTAGGGTTTGGAAACTTTCCAGAGGCCCTTGTACCTAAGCAAGCAATAATTTCTGGCAAGACAGGTGTTTTAGGCTTTGCCAGAATTCCTGCATCAGGTGCAGTGAGAGAAGAGTTGAGCTGAGCCTGGCAGAGCTTTGACCAGGGCAGAGCCATGGGGGCAGGCACAGGCCCCGTCACCATCACAGGTCTTCCCCAGGCACGTTCTCCAGGGAAAAACACCTTCAAGGAGTCCAAATGCTCCTTACAGGCCACTTTGGAGCAGGCTGTTTTCTGTATTTTTGCAAAAGTTAGAAGATAAATATTGTGTATCCACCTCCTCCCTCCAGAATTTTATTCTGGAATGACTTTTTGGTTGGAAACAGAAATAATTGAAACGTGAATTTTGCTGTTGGCTTTTTCTCTCTCTGGGTAAATCCACTCGTAGTTCATTTTACTGGAGTGTAAATACGGGTGAAATTTTATCTCCTGCAGCAGTTGGAGACTGCGATGTCTGTCAGATTTATTGACACCCACAAACATGATGCTTTCTGGAAGGCAAACATGGTTTTGGCAAGTGGGTTTTTGTGTTAGGAATTTTGTCGCCAAAACTGGTTGAGATGGTTTGAGAGAAAGCTCTTCTTTCTAAAGCTGGAATGAGCAGATTGCTGACATCTGATATTTCTCAGTGCTGACTGATCTTTCAATGCTGTGCTTGATTTCATTGCACTTTTTTCCTCACTTCAATCTCTCTGGCTGAGTGGCAGAAAGTATTTTGCCACATTCCTCTCCTCCCTGTGCTTTTCCACTGCAGAAAGATGCAGACCTGTAAGGAAAGGTTGTTTCCCCTCCATTTCTGTTCAAAAAAATGTGAAAGGAGCAGGGTGAAACTTCGAAACATGGATAAAGTGTTTGCATTTTCCTTGGAAGAAAAAGATCAAATCCTTTTAAATGAAACATTTTCAGGTGAAAGAATACAAGTTAAGATTGTGGCCCTGTCTGCAACTGCCCAGCTGTTGAGGTGTGTCTCTCCAAGCTGTGCTTTGCACACACACACACGCTCACCACTCACTGGGCCTTTGCAATGAAATGAAAATGCCCTTCTAGAGACTTCCAGCATCTCTCATTTACTTCTGCATGCCTGTGTTGTTTTGGCTGAAGGGTTGGTGGGGCACAATCAAGAAGGGAAGCATTGAGAAAGCTCCTGCTGTTAAAATCTTGGTCCTCACGTGATGCTGAATAATATGGAGCTCCTAATGGAGCAACACAGGGCAAACACGTCATGAAAAACGGCAAGTGACTCAAAATTAATGATTATAAGGAGCAGCTTTTCTAGGCAGCATCCTGTCTGTGTAGCCAGGATGGTTCAGTGGTTTGGAAGCTCTTTTAACATCTTGAAAGATTAAATCCCTCCATCACTGTAGTGTAAACTTGCATTAGTTATTTACAGGTACGTGCATGAAAGGGCTCTGGGCGTGAGTCAGGGATCTGCGAGGGATGACTTTTGGGTGTGTGGCTCCTGCAGTGGACACCACAGCCCTGTGCAGGTGTCTAATCTTCCATGCAGTGCAAAGGGACTGCTGATGCCAAAGGATAGGGTGCATGGCACTCAGTTTGCTGAGATACCTGAGATAGCCAGGGAAAAGGGAGTTTGAGGTGGCAGCACCAGTGGGAGCCCAGCTCTTTGGGATACTCTGAAACCTCACATGGAACTGAGTTTCTAACAGCCTCCCATAAAGTGATGTAAGATTAGGTAACCCAGTTCCAGAACTGGAAGCCCAGAACTCAGACTCCAGCGGGATGCTGATGGCCAGCAGTGATTTGGCTGTGCGTGAGTTACATCCCATTCCGAGGGACATGGACAGAGTCACCCCATTTCACTGGCCTTTGCTAGTAAGTGTGCAAAGAACTGTCAGAATGGTGAGTCCCTGCACCACACTGCTGCAGAACTTAGAATTCCAACTACAGGAGGAGATAAGTGATAAATCCCCGCCCTGCGTGATGGCTCAGATACATTCACTGAGACTGTGGTGGGACTTCCAAGCCCTCTTCAGCTGCGAGTGGTAGCACCCACCACCTCCAGGAGAGAGGCTCGGGGTGCACAGAGAGGCCCCCAGCACCCCCTGAGCACAGATCAGCTCCCCCTTGTACAGGGGAGCCAGCACCACCTTGCCCTGGGGAAGGGCTGTGACTGCAGCTCTGCAAAAGCAGCTCCACAGGGAGCAAAGAGCCGCAGTTCTCCAGGTGCAGGTGGTGCATGTGCTGTGAGAGGGGTGCTGGGCAGAACACCCGGCTGGAGGTTTGGGACACGGCAGGAAATGAGGCTGGAGCCCCTCCGCATGAGCTGGGCAGAGCTGGCCCAGACCTGGGAGTGCCTGGCACGAGCACTGGGGTTAATGGTGAAGGCTGGGGAGCCTGGGATGCTGACAGCAGGGACAGCCAGGCTCGGAGGCACTCAAGTAACAAATTGAACAGTGAATATCTTAAGATGACTTTGGTTTATTGTCCAGATCAGGTCAGCGGAAAAAATATTGGGAGACTGAACAAAGAGACAGGCTGCTTTAGCAGATAAATGGACTGATCATTTCGTATTGAGGAACAATCTCTAAAACATAGTTTACTGCGCAGCTGAGGGCTGAAGCATTTGCTGATGCCAAGAGCTCCTTCTGTGACCCTCGGCACACGTGGAATTAAACGGCGCGGTGCTTTTTGATGGTTAAACTCCCCGAAGAAGACACTCCATTTGTTACCAGGGCTCTGATGAAGTAAAGTGTGGTTTATATGTACAAGGCCGGCCTTCAACTCATCTCAGAATGAATGGAGAGGTAAAATTGAATTTTACACTCCTGCTGCTATGATTAATGTGCGGGCTCTGGGATCCAGGGGCTGGCCGCAGGAGGGCAATGCAGGCTCGCTCTGGGCTGCCTTCTCCTGCTCCCACTGATGCACAGGGATGCCGGCGAGAGGGGAGCCTGCATAAATGAGTAGCTGCTGTAAGAACGAACCTGTTAGCGCAGTAAATTCCCCGTGCACCCGTCCCAGCGCAGCCCTCTGATGTGAGGCTGCACCTGACAAAGGAATAAACTTGTTAGAGGAGTGAAAGAGCACGTGCACGTTAAATCAGAGCCTAATGGCAGGGACTGAGAGGGCTGAGCGGTTCTGCCCGAGCTGCACCTCACTGAGGAGCGGGGAATGGGTAAATGCCGGAGGGAAGGGCTCCGTGTGGGACAGGGATGTGAGGGGTTGCAGTGTGTGGCCCCTCAGCCGCGTGGCCCCTTCCTCTGGGATGGCTCAGAGGAAGGCTCAGGAACACCCAGGGGTTTGGAAGGTTCCCGCGGGCAGGACAGGCACAAACTGCCCGGCAGCCCTGTGTGTATTATCCACCACAGGAGCAAAGAGGAGGCTGAGGCCTGTCCGTGACTTCCTTTGGCTTCTGTAGAAGAGGACTGGGATGCCAGGATCCATGGAGCATCCTTGCACTGATGAGAGGTGATCCCTGCAGCACTTGCCATTACACTCTTGTTCCACTCCCTGGGACTCTGGTTTTCCTGCTGGGCACAGTGGGTTGCTTGCCCCTGATTCCTTTCCTACTAGTCCTGGTGGGAAGACAATCTTCTGTGAAACCCTTCACCAATAAATATTGTTCCCTGGCCTCCTGCATGCTCTGGGCAGTCCTGCTGTTCATCTACAGCGTGGTAATCACCTCCTGCCCCTCAGCCCCCAGCTTTCTTGGTGATGGTTCAGCTGGGTGATTTACAAATAAATTCTCCCTTCTGGTTAATCCCCAGATGTGGGGGATGATCCAGCCTCTCTCCCTGCTCAGTGCCCCAGCTTCCTCTGGCAGCATTTGAACCAGTGGTTAGGTGCTCCACTCTTAAAGGGTTCATTGATAATAAACATTTCAAAAGGTATAAATCAGAAAAATGTTGGGCTAAGTACTGCAGAGGACTATTCCCATGTTCATGCAGGTAATGGAGTGTTTTCCCTAAGATTTACTGTACAATTTGTCTAAAAATGGACCAATTCAAGCCAATGAGATGTAATAAAAGTAGAACAAAGTAAGCAATTGCCTTTCACCATCTCTGCATTCCTGAGCTCAGGACTTTGAAAGGCTGAAGATCAGAGCTGGTAACAGGAAAACAACATGGAAAGAAGTTAGATCTGGTCTGCTGAAACCGATGGACTCCCACCTATGTAACTGAAAACAGAACTATGTAAATCATTGCTTCTTTAATTTTCTTTTTCCTTGATAAATTGAAATTTAGCATGTCAAGTATCAGGTGAAACACTTCACTTTTTAATTTTCTGTTGGAATGAAAAATCAGGAATACTGGCTTGCATCTTATGATTTTTTTTTTAATTCTAGATGAATTATTTTAGTTTGCTCTTAGTTTTTTCTAAATTGAGGTACATTTCTAAGATTATCTCACTAGAAAACACTCTCATCTTAAGATGTGAACAACACTCTGCCCTTACCAAGTGCTGGGTGAAGTGCACGGGGCGGAGAGCCCAGAGTTCTGGAAATGAGCCTGTTTGGAGGAGTGGTTCTTCCTGTCCCCTGGGTAAATGTCTCAGATGCTGAGCATGGAATGAGCTGATTTTCCACAGGCAGCACCTTGCCCGTTCTGAAACCGGCTGCCTGCTGCCAGGGGTGTGGCTGGAAAGGCTTCTCTGTGGGGTGATGGAACACCCCATGCCCTGAGGAGGCCTCTGCTTTCCAGTGTTCCCCAAACCCACCTTTGGTCTTTAAGCTGGCATCTTTTAGAAGGTATTAACAGTGCTGTTCGTTTTACCTCACTGCACAAAAATAATTTCGGTTTTGCTTTCTGAGCTACCGAGATGAGAGGAAGAGTTTTGTGGGTGAGGGAGACAAACTTTCTGTGGTACATCTGGGCCCTCCAGCCTGGGTTGGGTGGTGTGGATGGGGGGCAGGGGGCTGTCAAACATCTGCTTCAGCTCAGCCCCTCTGCCCAGCCCAGCCACGGGCACCCTCTGACAAACAACGAACGGCTGGAGGATAACAATGAGTCAGGTGGAAAAAGGAAATTGTTTTTTTGACAATCTGCTGCTGGGCAGGGGTGGGGGGAGGCAAAAGACCCTGTAAGACTGAAGAGCCTGGGAGAAAGGGGATAAGTTAACATTAAATGGGCATGTGGTGACAGGGAGGGAAATGGTGGGACAGCTGGAAATGCAGCAGGAGCCGGGAGAAAATCGATATGAGATAAGCGTTGCAGGGGTAGTGCTGTTCATCAGGTGACAAAGTTAAAGGCAGCGAGACACTAAAAGTGAGAAAATATCACTGACCCCCTGCAGTATTGATCAAACAGCTGAGACACTCAAGGCCAAAGTCACTAATAAAGTGAGACGTATCAGCAAGAAGCCCATGAGAGCAGATGAGTTGGCTTCCGAAGGTCTTAAAAATAAAAATAAAACATATCTGCAAAAGTTCTTGTTAACCATCTTCTTTGTCTTGTTAAGCGCAAGGGAGACAAAGCAGTTTTGTTGGGAGGCACAGCCAGGGAGCAGAGAGGCACGGAGGTTTGGTGTGTTGTTTGAAAACTGAGTGGATTTTGTAGTGGAGAGAAAAGAGGAACCTGGAATGCTGGGAAGGGACAGCAGCTCTGCCAGGACACCTGCAGGAGCTGACTGAGCTTTGGGTCACGGCCCAAAGCTTAAATGGGGCAGTCGGAGCACCTGTGGTGATAGCTTTGCACATCTGGCAGAAATACCCCCGGAGCACAGGCCACGGATCGGTTCACTTCGGGAAGCTCAGGTGATCTGTGTTCCTTGGTTGCCTCTAATTGCACAAGGCTGAGCGAGGCAGGTAGCTGCAGGACTCGCCCAGCACACAGCCATTTCAAATAGGACCCATAATTAAATTAACAGATGTTTATTCCCTGCCCCCTCCCCCTTGAAATTGCGCCTGGAGGATTTGATGCCCTCACCTCCTTTTTGAAAGAGGTTCAGGTCACGCTGTTGTGGGTACAACCTGCAGCTGTCCTTTACCAGTTTATGAACCAAAACTCTCCCCAGGTGTGGACAAGGAGGTGCCTGTGCTTCTGCTGACTGTTGGGAAGTGCCCCTGCTGCTGTGGAGCTTGGGCTTGTGCAAGCAGGGGGGGAAGCCTTGCCTGGGGTGCAGACCCCTGTTCCAACTCCCAGACACTCCAAAAGGACTCTTTGTGGTGAGTGAAGAGCGTGAAAGGAGAGAAGTAAGTAGTTGTAAAACAGTAAATATGTTTTAAAGTGTTGTCTGAATAAGGTAACAGTAGAGATGAATGGGGCTGTGTGGGGGGGAAGAGAATAACTTGATTTTTGGGTCTTGATGATGCTTGTTAAAAAAGAACCCCCCTCTCCTCTCTTAGAATTAAAAGGATCAGGAGAGTCTTTTCACCCCCCCCTGTTTTTAATGGGTGAAGTTCCTGGGTGATCTCTGCTGGAAAATATCTAATTTAAAGGTTAGACACAGTTCCTTGCAGGTGTGTGGGTTTTGAGCGAATAATTCTTGGATGTGAACATCTGTACAGTGAAAACCCAAAAAATTAGAATAACTCCTTCTGTTTAATATTTTTATTTACTAGCCAAATCTTCTTGTTTCACACACTTTAGAAGTTAGTGAGTCAGGAACTAAATGTTCTGCTCGACCTCTTCATTGCTGAAATGCCCTTTTATTCCAGTTCTTAGTGTGTCTAGGAACAGGAGTGTCCCAGAACTAGCCAGAAACAGCAGAGAGGGCCTGTTTAGACTTTTTTTGTTGAGTTATTTTATAGTTATTCCATCACTTGTATTGTTATCTGTCCATATGAGCTGTTATATTTGTGCAGTTTTACCTGCCTTTATTGTGCCTGTAAAGATCCTGAGTACTGGGAAAGTAGAGTTGCTTGTGACTTGGGAAAGAAAAGGAAAAAACCTACTATTTAGTTAGTTTTGGGGGTTTTTTTGAAAGATAACTTCCCCTGGCTCCTGTCTTTCCTCTGGCTTTTCCTACTCTCTTTTGTGGAGTAAAGCAGGAAAGGAAGGTGAAATAAATACTGGCTTAGTAACTGAAGGTAGACGTGAGATCCCTGTTGTGATGATGATGTAGCCCCCTAAAAGCAGGTGTAGTGTGAATAATTTTAGCACAGGAACTGGCAGGTTCCCCCAAAGGAGGTTTTTTATTGGGGAGAAAAGAGTCCACAAAGGAAGCTGACAGAGGAGAAGGGATTTATGTAGCTCAGCTGTAGGGAAGAGAGGTTAAAACAATTGTTGGATTCATCAGGTTTCTATGATACTACAAACAACCCCACCTTAAATTTTCTCTGCGGACCCTAAAACCAGAAGACTTTGTTTTCATGGATAGGGTTAATATAGGAAATATATTGCAAAATTTAAGTGGGACATCAACCATTTTATATAAAACAGGGTTAGATCAGGGATCAAAGAGAGATTAATTTAATTAAATCAATATGCGATTGCTAAGATTCATAATAAAACCTTAAAGAAGAACTTTGGGGAGAAAAATTGATTACCTTTGCAGAGCACAAAATGATACAACTCTTTTTTTCATGAAATACTTTCTCAAAGGCTTAAAAAATGATTGACTCCTTCCTCTCCCCATTTCCCCATCCTGTCACGTGATAGAAACTCCAGCAGTTTGGCTTTTTCTTTTGCCTGGCTGGTGATCCCTCTGTGGGATCTCTCTTAGCTGTGTCCTGTGGCATGACCAAGTATTTTAGGCCTCCGGCAAGCTCCCCTTACTGGCCCTGTGTCGCTGGACACATCCAGATCTCCTGCTGCTGCCAGGACCAGGGCCATCAAACCCTCTCCAGCTTTCTCCCTTCCAGTTCACCAGCAGTGAAGATAATTTCTGTCATTTCTGGATTTTCAGATGAGACATCCCACTTAGTTTGCAGGTGTTGAGAAGTGCAGGTGAGGGTGTGGCTGTCACACACCCTTGGGGACCTGAGATCCATCCCACAACTGCTTCCTCCATCCCTGCACCCCCTCCCAAAGCTGAGCCACCTCCTGAGGTGCTGCCCACCTGCAGCTTTTCCCAGCTTTTCCCCTCCTGGGGAGCACCACTTCCAGCTGAAACCGAGGGAACAGCAGGACCTGGGCAGTGCCCTGGCAAGGCCACCCCGAGCAGGGGGACAAGGGGTGAATGCCAGCCCCGGACCGTCTGTGGGCACAGGCAGACCCCTCGGTATGGAAACAGCCTGGGATTTAGGGGCAGCACCTTCCCCAGCACCACCCAGCCGTTCGCACTTGTCTAATTATCATTGCTCTTCGCACTTCCTTCCAGGGGATGAGTAACGGGGCAGGGTGAGGGGGAAGAGAGCAGTGATTTGTGGGTGGGGTATCTCGTCTTGGAGAGGGGACCCTGGTCTCGCTGAGCACCCGGGGGCAGCCCCAGCTGCTGGTGTGTGGTGCCAGCCCAGGGTGACTGACAGGGCTTGGGCGGGGGCTGAGGTGGGGTTTAAGATTGTTTTGACCTGTAAGTGCCGGTTATTCGTGTTTTGGTTTCTAATTACTCCCCACCAAGCCCACAGTTGTTCTGAAAGTGAGCCATTTCTCCAAGATGTTAAAAGATTTAAGATTATGATCAGAGCTGTTGTGCTCATCCTTGATAAGCAAAATCTGCTGATTGTTCTAAGGGTTAGTTTAACAAATCAAACTGTTTTAAACAGTAACTTTTTCTTCTTAGAGCCAAAGGCAATTCTGGATTTTTCAGGGCAGAAATGGCTATCCAAACTGGGACAGCAGAGGTAGCTCTGTAACAACCCTTCCTTTGGTGGAGCACATTGGTGACGGCAGTAAAGCACAGCTGCCCTTGAGGCACGATGGTGTTGTTAGGACATTTAGGACATTCTATGGTCTTGTCTCGGTTGGGTGGGAAATTGAACACTGATGCATTTTTTTTTCTTGGTTTTTGTTTGTTTGTTTGTGGCTTTTTTGTGTCTTGTTTTTTTTTGTTGTGTGTGTGTGTTTACCTGCCTTTTGAGAGTCTTGGTTTTTTTTTTACTCTTGACCAAGAAGTCTCCAGAACAGTGGTGCAGCTGCTGACCTCCCAGAGGGATCCTCCCTGTGCTTTCCTGTGGTGTAATTTGGTGTCAGTTACCCTGTTTTTGTGAACTGCAAAGTATTTTGGCCTCCTGGGGATTTACAGGGGTGGGGAGAGGACAGAATGTTTTGCGAGGGTGGAGAATGGGATGTTAATTCCTACTTCACTGAGAGATGCTTAAATGAGAAATCTGGATGTGTCAAGAGAGAAGATTTAGCCTGGTATGAGTCCAAGCAAGCTTTTGTTAATCGAGCCTTTTTATTTGTGTTTCACACAGATCATTGTGATGTCTTTAAACACTGCACACCTGCAAAATTCTAAATCCCTGTGTTGGTGAGGGGGGTGGATTCCTTTGGCCACATCCAGGTAGCAGAGAGCAGTTTGTGTTTCTGCAGCAGAGCTTGTATGTGATGCAACAAATCTTCACCTTATTTTGGGTGACGCTTAAACATCTAGGACCAAGAAAGCTCAGCAATGCATAATCTGGCTCTTGTTGTCTCATATGTGTGAGTTACATCTGGGATATTTATAGATGCACTGAAGGAATTCTGTGGAATATTTATAGATGCAATGAAGGAATTTTATCAAGGCTCATTTTTATTCTGTGGATCACGTTTTTATGCAGTTTTTCTGTTTTGTTTTTATTTTCCTACTTATATTTTGCCACCTGATTCCCAAAAGGACGTTTCTTGACATCTGCACAAGCTCATATCATGCCCTAACCTGTGATTATAGAGAATTTCATGCTTATATTGCTCTCTGTGGCTGTGAGGATTTGGGGCTACTCTGGCAGCAGAGGTTTCCCCTGTTGATCAGAACTGTGTTCAGCAAGGTGAGGCCTTTGCAAGACATTTAAACACTTCTGACTCTGCCCCTGAGAGGCAGCAAGACAAACCAGCATCTGATGTGTTACCTTTCAGCATGCTCTTGGTTTCTGTGAAAAAACAGCACCTTCTGATGGTGAATAAACAGTTGGATGAGAAGGAAGATGCTGGGCCTGGGTCAAAAATTAGAGGGGTTCATACCCCAGGGTAACACAACTTTGTTTGTTCTGGTGGTATCTCAACCAGAAGCTTTGGAGGGTGTTTAGAAACCAATACAGACAAAGCCAGGGTGACCAAATACAGGTTTTCCACAGTGAAAGGCCCCTCAAAGAGCTTTTCCTGCCTCCCCTCTCCTCTGGAGGTGTGCACTGTGTTTCCTGTAACACCCTGACCTCTGAGTACCTTAATTCCACCCTAGGGAAGGCCACTGAGGCACTGTGCTGGGAATTTGCTTGTGTGGGTTTGGGAAGCAGTTCTGTTCTATGTGCTTTGACAGAACACTCCAGAATTATTGAAATTCTTGGTGGGTAGGCATCAACTCAGCATTTCCTTCCCCTGAGCAGCCTGTTCTGTCAACTGCTGAACCTTGGAAACCAAAGCCATCCTCTCTTTTGGGTACAGGAAGTGCTTGGAACCTCCAGAACAGTAAAGGTGTGTGGGTGGTCTCTCACAATCAAAAATCAATGTGCTCAAGCATAGATTTGCTCTTAATTGAGCGTTTCTTGGTGGATGAACTGCAGGATTGTTGGCTGAATTTTCCAGCCATTCCAGCTCGTGGCGGAGCATCCCTGCCCTCCCCTTGCCCTGGTGTGCAGGCAGGTCCTGATTCAGGGAACTCTGGGACCACATTTGACCTGCCCCTTCAGCTACACGGTCTGGGAAGGGAAGAAACAAAAGATCTCAGCCATAAGAGGCCCCAGCAGAAGCCAATCCGAGGGCACATGATGGTAACAGCCAATTATGATGGGATTATAAAAGATGGCATTACAGCACTGCAGGTATTGATTGAACCCTTAGCCATACAGACAGTGAGAGAGAGGGAAGGAATGAGTGTGAGATCAATATATGCATCTTTAGACCTATTTATCTCAGGGTGATTTTTCCATTCCCCTTCCTGTTCGATCTGGCATAATTTACCTTCATAAAGTGTTCAGCGTCAGGGGTCCATTATCAGAGTAATCAGTTTTGATTAGTAGAGAAAGGGTACAAAATTGTTTAGCCTCTAGATAGAACTGTGAAGAGTGAGTAAACTATGCTTGACAGCACCTAATGCAGTTAGAATGTAGACTTAATTTGATTCCAATTCTTTATGGCTTTCTGTGATTTCAAGCATCTATTGGTTTGTTGGAAAAATATAATAGGAAATGGGCTGTGGCAGGTGGGAGGGGAGAGGGAGGAGAGAGATAATTTAAGTTTGCAGGATGCAATTTTCCTCAATATAAACATTCTAATGCAATTTGATGCCTGTTGTGTTTTGGTGTGCTGGGCAGGAGCTTTTATTTTTCAGATTTATTTTTAGCACGTTGAGGATACTCAGGGGGTAACCCACTCTGGGTGGCTGGGTGTTTATTCCCAGTGCCACGAGCTGAGCCTCAGAAACTCTGACCTGCAGCACAGAGCTGGGAGTCAAGGCTCCTGCCTTTCCTTCCCAGCCCTTTCCCTTGAACTGAACTGCAGCACTGGCCTCCCCCTAACGTGTGTTTGCTCCTTTTAAAGTGGAGTGGAGAATCCTGTAAAATGCATTAATGGTGGCAGAGGTCTTGGAGATCCTCTAGTGAAGTGGGGGTCCTGCTTTGAAGTCAGTCGTGACATGATTAATGCTGCTGAGCATATCATCAGTGTCAGAGAAAAACCAATTGAGATTTTTCTGGGCAGTGACTTCACTCTGCTCCAATTCTCAGGACAAGCAGAACAGCAGTGTGGTAAGCAGGAAAGTATCAGCTGTTTTCCCAAACTTCCACAGTTGGTCTCAATCCTCAGGCCATCTCAGTGATGCCTAAGGCAGCTGCTTCACGAGTAAGGCTTTTGCCTCTCCCAGACCTTGCTGAAATGCCACAGAAGAGTGGGGTGGGACAGTCCCTCCACAAGGCTGCCTCCTGGAGCATCCCTGTATCCCTGGTTGTGGTGGGAAGTGATGCTCTGGACGGGTGTCTGTCACACCAGGGTTCAGAGTTAAATCCTAATGCACATCCCAAATGTGGAAATCCACATCCCTGCTGCCCCCGCACACCTCTTGTAGTGAACTGAGGCGAGGATTTAATCTCAGCCCTGCCCTAGGTCAATAACCAGCTCTGGAGAGGCAGGAGACGTGGGAGCAGAGGGGGCAGCTGGCAGGTCACCTCCTGCATGCCCATGGTGAGAGGCACAGGAGGCACAGGGCAGCTGGCTGAGTCATCTGCAGCTGTAAAACTTTATGTGAATGGAAAATTGGCAATAAAACCGGAGTGTGCCAACCCCCATCACATTTAACTGAAGCTTTTAAACTCCACTCAGATACCCATCTTGTTCTAAATCCTCCCCTGCTTGTTTTCCCCTGTCTCCTCTTTTTGTTTTCCAAGAGAAGTTGAGCAGTTGGAAGAAAACCAGACAGGATTCTTGAAGTTGGCCAGTGAAGTCCAGCAAGGGACCAGCCTGGGCCTTGCCCCCCCAAAGCCCCCCTGAGCCACGGGATCTCACACCCAGTTGGCACCTCTGCCTCTGCCCATCCACGTGAGGGTCCCGTGCCCTGGGTGAATGATCAATAGCACTCTACAGGACAAATTTATTTGTTTCGTTTTATCTATAAAATTAGATCCTGTAGTACTTGGGTTTTACCCTCTAGTGACCAGAGCTTTTAATACCTTTTAATGCTCTGACATGGAGACAGTGTTGCTTGTTTTTGTGCTTTTACTGAGTCTCAGGATATTTGGGCTTATGTTTATTATCCCAGCTCCTGGAGGCAAGTGACTGCAAGAGAATCTTGGCTTTTGTTTCAAGCTTTTCTAGTAATTGTGGTCTGTGAGAATGGCTTTAAAATGTGATCTGGCTCCACTGCAAAGACTCAGGAACTAGAAGGCAAATAAAAACTTAAGTTAAAAAAAGCACAACCCCGATTAATTTTTGAGATACTTATGCTTTCATTTGGAGGGTGGACAACTTATACTCACAATACATGTCTATATTTATACAAAATATATACATGGAGGTGTTCACTTCAATTGTTTTTTTTTCTTCATTTGGAAAGTTGTATATAATGTAAAGAATTGGCAAGCAGCTATCACCAGCTACAACAAAAATATTTGTAACTCCTTTTCTCCTGTGCTGCTTCACTTGCTCCACATCCAGTGCAAGCCAAAGCAGCTGAACGCTGCTCTTGGAAATGGCTTTTCATGGTGAATTTATGTCCAGCTGGAGGTGGCTGTAGGAACTTCTGCTACTGGAGTTGAGGAAATTCACCTTGGTCTTTAAAGGGATGGGCAAGGGGTGATGTGACCTTGAGTGGTTTGGATAAAGGTGGTGGTTGGATGATGATTGTGGTCTGAAAAGAACCAGCTTATTATCTGAAAAGTGTTAACAGTACTAGTGTTGGATTTGGGTTTTGTTTGTTTTCTTTAAGGCATGAGAATGGTATAAATTAATTTTTATGCCTCTATTTACTTTGGGCCAAATGTTACACCTTGTGCAGACAATCAGAGCTAGCTGGAGATTTGCTGTGTGTCAGAGTACCCTGCTGGAGTGTAAATGCTTGTGAAGAAAACACAATTGGTGCAGTTAATTGTTCAGAGAAATTTCTCTGTGAACTCCTTCTGTTCACAGAAACCTCTCTGTGAACTCCTGTTCGCAGAAGTGCAGTTGTCCTCTTTCACTTGGTGAGAAAGCTGTGGTTCCTGCTCCGTGTGCCCATGAGTGTCACAGCAGGATTTCGAGCTGTCTGAGCATTAGAGCCAGCTCTTCAAGACAGTTTTTGATCTCTAAAGTACAGTTTTTGGTTTCTAAAGAGAAACAGGCTGAACTGGGGAGCTGCTGCTGCAATGGGACATTTCTCACCACCTTTTATCTGTTTGACAGCAGCTGGCCTTGCCCCACCATGTAAACAGGAGAATTTGGTGATGAATATTAACTCTCCTTTTGCAGACCTCTGTCAGAAACTTCAGCCTGTGTGTGGATGGGCCAGAAGTACTAAAACAAAATTTCAGAGTGAATAAGACGGATTTCTGTGACTGTTTTTCTGGTCCACAGCCCAGCAGAACCCTTAAACACATGTGCAATCTGAAGGAAGTGTGTAACTTCTTAAGTGAATTTGTTTCAGCTGTGTTCACGCCTCTCTGTCAAGTACTTCCCATGAAAATTCGGACTATAAAACCCTGCTGGTATGAAAGTTTTTTCTTCTGTAAAATTTAAAGTTGTGTGTAGCAGTATTCCATATCCCAAACTAATAGTTTGCACGTGCGAATCAAAGCATTAAGTTCACAGTGTTTGAGCAAAGCCAGTGTTTATTATGTGACACATCCAGAGTGTCACTTACCTGTTTAATCACAAAGCTGCCTCATATATTGTGGAATTGGGATCTGTAGACTTGCTGCTGGAAAGAGGTTAAATCAATCAAGTTTGTGAGAAATTATTAACTGATCAAAATATATAATTTGGTTTTTTTTAGCCAAGTTAGGTGACTGCAGAAGGGATGCCTTGCTTATCTTGGTGTCCACATGCATGTATTCCTGGTCTTTTAGGAATTTCATCTCTGGTGTAAATTCACAGACTTCCTTTCTTTGGACTGAGATAACTCGGATTTCTGGCCATGAAAGTGATTTCAGACAAAGTCTAAGAAAACAGATCTTGTTTAATACCTGAAAGTCATCAGCTGTGCTGCGGAAGGGTCACCACGTGTCCTGCCAGCAGAGTTACCAGCCTTTAAGCAGATCCATATATCTGGGGCTGCATGATTTAAAGAGGTAACATTTTTCAGTAGTTAAGAGATGCCAGCTGAGTAAATAAACCCAGGCCATCATGTGTGAGTTCTCCTGCTTCCCAAAGTTCATTAGTGATAACAAGGCTCTTGGCATTTGGATAATAAATCCACCATCTAAGGGCTGCAGTGCGCAGGTTGAGCAGCTCAGATGGTGACATTAATGGTGCAAATACAATAACATTTGAAAAGAAACTTCTTGGAGCGGGGAGAGCAGGGAGGAGGAAAGGGCAGCCAAGCGTGAGAGCGCTGGGGGGAATTTCTTCATCACATCCCCCTGTGCAGAGCACCCACCACGGGCCCACCACACCCTGCCTGTGCTTTGTGTGCCAGTTCTCCCAAGCAGCTCAGACAGGAGTGGCTTTGGGACAGTGAGAGGCAGGGGATGGGTTTGGCACCTGCCTGAGCCGGTTTGCCTGGCCACATCGCTTGCAGCAGTCGAGTGGGATGGGTTCAGTGAGTTCCTGCTGTCAGACAGGGCTCGGCGACTGCCCGGGGATGCCCACACTCAGCTCCTCCTCCCTTCTCTCACTGCGGTGATTTGCTTGGCAGTGAGTTACCTGCCTGTATGCTTGGGCTGTGTGAATGCATCCGGAATCCCAAAATACTTCTTGAAAAATCCATCCAGGGAAATGCTAAAAACCTCCAGGAAATCTCACAGACTACAGCTGTTTTTCTGGACCTCACTGAGCCACGGGCTACCTGTGATTTTTGGTAATAACCCCGTTTTTCTTGACTTCTTATTCATTACCAACTCTTCCATGAGGTACAGACACTATATGTCTGCTGTCTGTGCTGATGTGATAACCTCTGGCTCTGCATGAGAGTTCTCCTTGGGCAGCAGAGGAAGAAAAAAAAAGTAGTTTTGAAATTTTCCTTCTTGAGAGAACCAGGTGTGGGCTGAGTGGACTTGGGGGGACCAGGGCTAGTGCCCTGCCAGGGCTCCTCACAGGTCAGTGCTGGCTCTGGGTTTAAATCCAGCTCTCCTGGCTTTGCTAGGAATTGCGAAAATATCTTCAGGCTTTACATTTTATTGTTCTGGGGAGCAAGTGACATGCTAGCACACACTGATTTGTGTTCAGCCATGAGAAATAGTGAATTTACCTCTAAAATGCTCCAAACTGCTTGTCTCAGGAAAATGTTAATTGAGTGCTTCACTCTCTTGTACAAGGAGCTTTATTGGGGTTCATCTGTAATTTAGCAACTGTTTAAAACCAAAACCCTCAATCCAAAATCAAAACCATCTAAACATCTTCATGGAAAAAAGCAAAACAATGTCTGATTAAATGCCTCCTTTGCTTAGAAATAGTCACAAAAGAGCTCCCCTGTGTTTGTTAGATGGATAAGGATTTTGCCATGATAGAATTGAAAATTTGCAAGTGCCAGAATCTTGGTTTACTGCAGACAAAGTAGATGCTTTTAGCAATTGCAGTGGAGAGTTTGCAAAGCACCTGGGAGTGCCCCAGCTTCACCTGGGCTCCTCTTCTGTGGGCAATATTCAACTTTTTGACTCTTGCCTTCCGTATTGCAGCTGAATTAATTCATTATTTTTAAAAACGGAGTCTTTTCCTCCCTAGGTTTTTAGACCAAGCATAATTAGCAATGTGGATGGCAGTTTGCACACGGACTCGCACTGCTGGCCTCCCCCAGTTAATCAGTCACTTTTGGCAATAGCAACCCGTGTCAAGTGTGATCTGCTCTCTGATCAGGTTACAGCTGAGGAAGGAGCCTGAATTGAGTTTTTTCTCTCACAGGACTACGGTGGAAAATAGAATCAAAATTAGCAGATAAATGAATAAAATCTCAAGGACAAAAACTGAATAAACATGTCTGCTAAGCAATTTGCTAGAGGAAAATTTGGCACCTCTCATTTAAGGAGAAGTAGTGAGGACTGTGTGCAGTCCTTGACTGAGGGACAAGCTCTGGCAGAAGTAGATGTGGTGCTACTTAATGTGGTTTAGTGGTGGACTTGGCAGTGCTGGGTTAATGGTTGATGCTCTCAAGAGGTCCTTTTCAGTCTTAATGACTCTGTGACTCTGTGATTCTAAGCTGTTTTGCAATGTCAAACACCAGGCTCTTGGTCTAAATAATCTCAACCTGTGCACAGCAGATGTATTTTCTGAAGCTGGTGTGAGTGACCCATCTCTTCCTGCCACTCTGACCCCAGTGGAGTTGGCTGCAAGGCTCTGCTGTCCGTGGCAATGCTGAAATTACCAACAGGAGCTCAAATCACAGAGTTTAGGAGACGAGGAGGTGGGTGCTGTGCTTGGTGAGATGCCAAGAGATTCCCTCCTTCCCCTGTCCTCACTGATTTAAAAGGAAATTGGAATAATGCTAAAAATCATGCAATACTTATAATTCTTTGGGACGACGTGTATTCAGGCTGGTCTGCAGGGCCTGTTCCAAAGGCAGAGCTGCTGTGAGGCAGTTGTTGTATTTCCTGAGGTTATGATCCCACGTTTGGAGTTATCCCCAGACGTTCAGCCTGTAAGTCAGCCCACATCCAGAGCCTCTCACAGGAGCTCTGGGCAGGATTTGGAGGGACCCACGAGAACTGATGGTGTTATGGGCCAGGAGCAAGTGGCAGGATGTGTCCTTTATTTCTGGGGACTGAGGAGAGCAAGGGGGCTCATAAAAATAAATGTATTTAATAGCACAGAGTGAAACAACAAATTGAAATTGTGCTGAAATCCAATTCTGGGGTTTTATAATCCACAGAAACTTATTAACTTCAGAGACCTGTGCAAGCTGGGGGGAAAAAGTGAGCTTTCCACTCCATCCCCAAAATACAGAGAATTTAGAGCACTTTTATGGTGCATTTTAGGACAATGACCTGGGCAATGTGTTCAGCTGCTTTGCTTGCCTCATAAACCCCAGTTTATACAGTCCTGGAATCAATCCTGTTCTCTTTTGGGCTTTCCAGAGCAGCGACTGCCAGCAGAAGCACTTTATGATATAGAGTTGAAGTGTCAAAGGGACACAGACCAGAACCATTGTGCTCACCTCCATGATCAACAGAAAAAGGGATGTTTAGACATAAATAACCTTGCTGTGGGATGGGCAGAGCTCTTCTTGCAGCCCAAGGTTTGAGGACACTTCTCTCCAGGACCTGATTTTTTAAAAGTTTGTTTACCCTAGGTAGCACAACTGGAATAAGAGAGACATGCCATGATGCCCCCCAAAAAGGAAGTTGAAGATGACATGTCGTGTACTTTTTACTTGATTGTGCCAGGGATCTCCACTTCTTGGTGTTGAATTTTCTGTAAGAGTGTTTGAATTTTATTGTGTACCCATTCCCCCCAAAACTTTTCATTTGGAAATACCATTGTAGTATAAAACAATTTTCATTGTTTTATACTACAAGTTGCATCATTTCATTTTTCAGGGAACAAACCCCCTTTTTTCCCATTTCCAGATCTAATTCTGAATTGTGTTTCAATGAGGTTTTCCAGCTCCCCATCCCGAGCATGCAGCCAGAGCAAAAAGGGGCAGAGTGTCCAAAGGCTGCAGGGTGGGAAGGTGCTGAATATTGCACATTTTAAGTTGAGCACAAGCTGTGATTTCCCCAAGCCAGTTCCCTCACTTGCTGCTTGTGTCTTCACTCTGGACCTTTGGTTTCTTAGAAGTCTGGTTTGTTTTCCTGTGAGCTTCTGGAGAACCCTAAGGAGGAAAACATCTGGGCCATGGAGAGTGCAGGGTTTGACTTCAAGAGGATGAAATGGGTTTGGCAGAATTAACCCTATTCCAGCCACACAGCTAGACCAATTTCTTGGTTAACATTTGAACATTTAGTGATTTCAGTCAAAGGTGGCTGCTTGTAGTTAATATTTCTGCAGTTTTCCTGAGTATTTAGCTCTAGAGAGCAACTCCTCTTGCCACTTCTCGCAATGACACAGAAACTGGCATTGTGGCCACAGCTGTCCCAGTCCCTCCAGCCTGTGTGCACGCTGCTGCCCTGCCACAGCAGAGGGAAAGGAGGAAAATCGGAATTCAAGTCCTGTCTGAAAAGTAAAAGGGACAAATTAGTTTCTTGTCACTGCGCTGCAATAAATACATTGTCATTTTTATACCCCAGTGAATCATATTCTCCATTTCCCCCGTAACTATTATACAGTCTGCTGGCAGTACATCATTTTTTGGTAATTTTATTTTCACCAATTGTTTTATGAAATTTTTGAGTTTTATGGACACTAAAACAAATCTAGCCTGCGAGTATTATAGCCCTTTAAATCACCAGCAGGAAATCTCAAGGTTCCTCCAGACTGTGAGAGAAGGAAGCTTTAGGAAAGAAAGATTGCTCCTAGCTTATAAACTGAGCAAAAACCCAGAGATAAGTTTGTAAAAGGGACATACATCATCACTGGCAAAAAGCAGGACGTAAAACAACATCTCTCCGCTCAGCTCCCTAAAGAATAAAAATGGATTTTTATTTAGCAGAAACACTAAAGTAGTTGGAGAAAGGAACACACAAGCTTTTCCATGCTTTCTTAACCATAACAATCCTTATTTCCTACAGAGCCACAGTGTCAGGCACCACCTTGGCTAACCTGTGGTTAGTTGTGATCCCAAAGCAGAGGGAACCTGGAAGAGACCCTGAATTTTAAGCTGAATATTGGCAGTTCTTGGCTGAATTTGGTCCTCACAGTGCTGAGGGAGTGGTGCCGCCAGGGCCCCCCCTAAAGGGGTCATGCAGGTTCTCCTCTGCTGTGCAGATAACCTTTGGTAGTGTTTCCGTGGCTAAACCATCTGCACTGGTTTTTGGGAAGGTTTTGCTGGTTGCACAAAGTTTCAGATGGCACAGGGGAGGCGGAGGCTGCAGAGCCTCCCCCAGGTGTGAACCCCCGCCCTGAGGAAGGCAGGTGGAGACCCAGGGGCTGCCTGACACCAGCAGGCAGCTCTGTCCATACAAAACAAGTTTCTTGGCTTTGGCTTTCTGGGGAGCAGAGGGTTACGGTTTCCAAAACTTCAGTCAACACGGAGTTGTGGTAAGGTAAAAGGTATTTATTTTAATTTTTTTTATAAATTAGATTTTTGCTCTCAATAGATTGCTTAGTCTACTTTGCATGTCCCTGAATATAATAAAGTAAAAGATGAGGTGGTCTTGCTTAGATGGAAGCACTGAGGAAGAGCTTTCTGAGCTGTGAGTCTGACAGGGCAGATGAACAAGCTCTCACCCCACTTCTGGCCTGGACTTTGCGGTCTTGAATGATCTACTCCTTTTTATACTTTTCTTTTTTTTATTCACCTCTTAATACTTTTAAAGGCTCTGAAGATATTTGGATTATATATTTGGCTTGTGAATTGGAGGAAAGATTATTTTTAGATCAAATTGAATCATTTTTGTTTCTAAGAAATTTTTAAAAAATTATAATAGAAGTAAGAAATTTGAAAAATGATGTAAAAATGGCTGTACTGCCTCAGACCTGTGGTCCACTGTGGCCAGAACTGGAACAGTGCAACTGTGTATGCACACATTTCCCTTGACATATCCTTTCAGCAGTCTGTTATGTAGGAACTTCTGAGCCGAAGGGAACACATTTGTTAAAGGCCCTGGATAGATTTTTCCCCTCTCTGAGTTTACTGAGTTGAACATAGGTACGTTCGTGACTTCTCCTCTGTAACGTGTGGTGTACTGGAGAAAAAACCGCCCCCTTTTTGGGGCTTTTAGACTCCCTGCTGGGCTCTCCTCCCCTGCTGCCCCGCTCTGCGCTGTGCAAGAAGTTCTGCTCTGTCACCACCCATTCACCTGCCTGGAAATGCCCATGGGCTTAGAGATTCCTACCCTTGTCTTGTCTGGCCGTCCTTTTCCCGGTCTGAGAAGCCCAGGTTGATATTGATTTTGGACAGAAAGAAACCTTCCTGAGGGAATGTGGTTGGGTTCACGTGCGGTGGACTGGGGAGGCTGAACAGCAACTCCTTGTGCATTGGTATCAAGAGTGGGTGACAGCTCAATTCAACCCTTTACACTCAGAAGTCCTGAAAAAATGAAATCGGTAAAGACACATCCACAAGTGAATGGTGTTTTGGTTGCAAAAAACCCCAAAACCTCTCTGAAATGTGCAAGTAAAAATCTCTCTTTGTTAAATTAATCTTCCCAGACTATGGACTTCATACTGCATATTATGAATAAATCAGTAAAAAATAAACAAGGGCAGATTTCCCAGCTCTGTTTTTGTATCACCTGGAAAGAAATACCTCTAGACTTGGACTCAAACTGGCTTTGACTATCTGCAATCCTGGCTTTAGGAGTGCTGTGCATTCTCTCTGTTCAGGACACGGCAGTGCTGCTCTGTCTCTTGAGGAATGTTTCAGGGGAAGATACCTTTAACAACCTGAGGATCACCACCTGACCGCATGGATGGTGATTTTTCTCTTTGCTTTAGCACGAGAGCATCCTGAGGATTTATAACTGGTTTCTATCCTTGTTGTGGCCACATGGGTGATAGAGGTGAAGCACTTCGTAATTTGAATGGTGGTGAGGAAAAGCATGAGGAGAATAAGGTAAAATCAAGAGAGGGTGAATGAGTAGATGTAGTCAGTATGTCTTGATCCCTCCAGGAGTTAAAAAACCCAGCGTGGCTGGACAGTAGTTAAGAAATTTGGGATAAAGCTGTATTGGGCCAAAGGTTTTATGTCAGTATAACTTGTGTGCTGATGGGAGGGAGGTAACTCCAGCTCTCTAAAGCACCTTCATGTCACTGGGGCTTTAGTCATGCTAAGGGCATCAAATGTTTTGATGAAAAATGTTCTCTTTAGGGTTTGGGTCACAGCCTTGCCACTCCCTGGCTCAGAGGTTTGGGAAGGGCTCTGCACAGCTGCAAGGGAATTGTGAGGAAGGATTTTGCTGGAAGGAAGTGGCCATGAAAGAAGGACCTGCAGCTCTGTTCAAAGTGCTTGAGAGAGAAAAGGAAGCAGCAGAAAAGATCCCCAAACCCACAGTTTGCTCTGGTTGGTTTGGGGGGTTGCTGTGTCTCTCCCATGTCCCCTGCGGTCTGGCACTGGCCCTGTGAGTTGTGCCATGTTCCTGCAGCAGGGCTGTGGCTCCTGACAACACAGGGCAAAGAGCTGTGCACCCCCTTTGTGCTTCTGGAGCGCTCATCTGAGCCAGGAAGCAAACACCCATGGCAGTTCCTCTCTGTACCAGCTCTCTGACATCTCTCTGAAAACAAACCTCATCCCGCTACTACTCACCTCCCTCTTTGCTGCTTTCTCCTCACTCCCCTTTTCTCTTTGCATGAAGTGCAGTTCTTAATTTTTTAGTTTTACTCTCTGCAGCTAAATCGACTTTTCAGGGGTTTTTTTTCAATTTATTTTTTTCATTCCTGCCTGTTTAATCTCAACTCAGCCCCGGCGCTGGTGCAGCGTTACAACAGTTTTGTCATGTTGGCTGTCACCGTGCTGACAGCCCCGTGACAGCTGGCAGATGTATGGATGATGGATGTTTTCTCCCTTGTGCAAGGACGATGGGATAAAAGTGCAAACAAACCGGGTAATAGATGGGAAAAGCAGAGCAGCGTTGATAAGGCCTGGTCCTCACTCTGTGATGTATGGGGAAGCAAGCTGAGGGCAATTTGTTTCAGAGAAATGAGGGAGTCTTTGTAGAGAGGGACACAAGGAAAAGAAGAAAAAAAAAAAAGAAAAAAGAAGAAAAGGTGAGATAATAAAGAAATAATAATAAGGGAGGGGAATACCTAAAGCTTATCTGTATTGTGGCAATGCCAGCCTGTTGTTATGGCAATAGGCAAATCTCATTTCAAGGACAGGCTTGGGGTCCTTGGCATTCATTAGGGACCGTAGGAGGAGGTGTCTGGGATGGGAACATTGGGTTTGTCTTTGCTCATTTCTGCTGCTTCTCTCCCCTCCCTGCTCGCCAAGGCTGTTATTTATTTATGGGATGTAGGTGCCATGTGAAAGGGCTCGCAAATGGCTGAACTGACTGTGGGCAGATGAACTTCCCAAGCCACTCACTGGTAGAGCTGAGAAGTTCATACACGTCTGGATTCATCTGGAGGGGCTGCTACTCCCAAAACCTGCAGTGGCTCAGCTCTGGAGGCTCTGAGCTCAAGGCGATCCCCTCTGGTCTGTGCGTTGCCCCAGCTCCTGCCTCCCCAGGTGGAAGGAGGAAGATGCTGTAAAGAGGGCACTGGTGCAGGTGATCCTGAGCAGGGGGTGGCATTCACCTTGTCCCTGAGAGCTGGGAGCTCCAGGCTGGCCAAGGGAATGCTGGGGTGGGATGCTGCACACAGCCCCTGGCTCTGGCCTTCGGAGAGGGTCAGGCACCCTTCAGCCAGTGAGCAAGGAGGGAGGAGGCTGCTCACGGTACAGCTGGTGAGCATCCCTTTAAAATGCAAGGAATGCCTTCCAGGGCTCGTGTGGGATCCTGACTATCAATCCCTCAGTGCTGTAGCTGGATGCACAAGGGATGCACGTGGATGTCCTCTCACACACCCCCTCACAGGCACAGACGTTTTCTGGATGCCGACACCTCCCCTCGCTTCCCTTGCACCCCTGGTTCTGTCACTGTCAGGGACTTATTTAGGCTCGTAATAGTGATAATTTATTACAGCACACTTCCTACAGTGAGTAAATAAGTCTGTCTCCCTTAAACTCCCTGGGCAATTAGAAGAATGAAAGACGGTGCCATGTATTAGCATTTATTTTCTCCCAGCATTTATACAAGGCCATTTTCTTGCTGACAAATTGTGGGGCAAATTGTTCTCGAGGAAGTCTGTCAGATGGAAAGGTGTTATGATTAAACTGTTGGTGTAAATTTAGATGACAATAAATCCTTTTATTGCATTAACTGGATTTATTTCCTTGCAAATACCATTAAGGATTGGAAGAAACAATAATGAACAGGTTGATTTTGCACCTGCTTAAGGGTAATTAATATGCACTCTAAAAACAGAGAGTCTGCTTTAAAAAAAATCTCTTCAGTGATCTAGAGGCTGCTGATCAGGAAATGGATGTAGCATCAGCTGTATGTGTCTGGTAGCATTGCATTAACAAAAATCCTAAAGTGTGATGATAATGAGGGAATTTGGGAAGGGATCTGTTCAAATGCAAGCTGGGAGGGACGGATTCTGCAAACCCTTCCATGCACAAACATTGCCTGGAATGAGGAGCCCTGCCTGGTGCAAGAGGCCTGTGACCCAGTGGGGTTTAGGCTGCTTGGAAAGCAGTTTTATGGCCCTGGTGGAAAGGGTTTGTGTGTTTCAGGAGAAGAAAAGTAGCTTTTTGTTTCGGTAAGTCTAACCTCAATTATCACTGTTACCAATTTGGATAAAAGGAAATGGCAATATTAATTTATCTATATTTAAAAAAAAATAAATTGAAAGGAAGAAAATACATTGATAAAAGCCTAGAGAGGTTGTAAGAATGGAAAGCCCTGTATGTCAAAAAGATTTTAAGAAATTGTGTTGCTTTGGGAAAGGAAATGCAATTGATATGATGAACATAAAAGGGTAGGATAAAGCTAAAATATGGCTATCAGGATCAAAAATATTTAAGATGGTCATATGGTCAGGTGGGAAGTCTAGATAAAGGTAAAACTTTGGGATACATCTTCTAGAAAGGGGTTTGGGGCAGCAGCTGTATGAATTCCTATAAGTCCTTTGACAGTTCACAGAAGGGGCTGTAGGGCAGGACAAGGGATGGTAAGACAATGTAAATAATTCTGTGTGCATTAAACCAGCCAATTTGGAGGAGAGTTGTGGGGTTTTTATCCTTGCAATGGAAGTATTTTTAGCAGAGGGTTCGAGGGGTGTTAGTGAGTTCCAGACACCACGCCTTGTGCGTTGCTGTGCTACAACCAGTCACATCTTATCACGGTGTTTGTCTGGCTCCAAGGGCTGTGCTGCATTCATTACAAGTGGAATTGTTTTTCTTTATTGTTCTTAAGATTCTTCCACACTAAGAGGGGCAGTACATGTGCTGCCACAGCAGTGACTTATGAACATGTGCCATTGATTTTAAATTATGGCTTTTGGGGAGTGGTTTGCTGGAGCACTCGGTATGCAGAGAAGGGTTGAGATGATTTCACAGCCTCCTCCTAAAGCAGAGAAGCTGCTTTTCATCTGCATTTGGCTCAGACGTTGTGTTAGAGGTGCCCCCCTCTGCAGAGAGCAGTGGGATTGTGTTTGCAGTAGCATTAGGAGCTTCCAGCTTGCCCAGAGAAGCTGTGGCTGCCCCATCCCTGGAAGTGTCCAAGGCCAGGCGGGACAGGGCTTGGAGCAACCTGGGATAGTGGAAGGTGTCCCTGCCCATGGCAGGGGGTGGAATGAGATGAGCTTTAAGGTCCCGTCCAACCCAAACCCTTCTGTGATTCCATGATTGGTTCCTGCCCTGATGCTGTGACGTGTGGGATGTCAGGGTGGGAGAAAGAGACCTTGGCTGTTATTTTCCACTTTCCCTACAGATTTCCCTGCTGTATTTGTCCCAGCTGTTGGATCTCTGCCTGTCACCTTTGACAACCTGTCAGCCTCCCTCATGCCCAGGGCTAGTCAGAAATATTTTAGTCCAAACCCATTTGGGGAAAATGCTGATCATTTGTGACAGGGATTTTAATTTTTTTTCCAGAAATGTATCAATTTGAGTAATCCCTTCAATTGGAAGGTTTCTTAGATATGGAATTGCATTGAACTAGGCTTCTGCCTTAACCCAGAGAGGCACCTAACCCCCTGGGCCAGGAGGTCTGGCTGGTCCAGATGCTCAGGGCAGGCTGTTCCAGTGTTCTGCTGTCAGAGGTTGTTGACCATTTTGGGGCCAGAGCCCTGGTTTCTACTTCTCTCTGAATTTTATAGTAAGTAGTTAATGATTTAAAATCCTGAACTTCTGTATTAAAGCAGTGAGTAGAGGTCTGACACCCAGGAGAAAGCTCCCTGGACTGAGCAGTAGCTGGTCTTTCCCTCCCTGCTCCCTGCCTGCTGGGCCTGGGAAGCTGGGACACGTTGCTTTTTTCTTTCTTTTAAAAGATTTCTCCCCTGGGTGCAGAAAAGACTTCTTTCCTTTAGCCCTGAACATTTTCATGGGGCAAGCACACACATTTCTGCACTATTTCACTCCCATCATTGACTTGTGTAAAATTGTTGCACATTAATTAATTTGGCACAGAAGTTTTCAAACGGGGATGAGTGGAGCAATGTGGCTGCTCCTGTGGTTTGACAAGGTTACCTGAGGGTAATTGGTAAATATTTTTCATCCATTAGCAGATTATAAAAATAGTGCATCGTGCTGCTGCCTGGCATCTTGTGGGGATGGAGAGCAGGAGATGGTTGTTAACTTAAGAGGGTAAGAAACCATCACTCATCTGCCTGACTGGGGAGACAGGGCTCCCAGAAACATCTGACTTGTGCAGGAATGTGTGTTTCTGTTAAAACTATTCAGATAACAAAATATCTCAGCAGCAGATCTCTTTACATTTTTCCATACACACCCTTTTCTTGTCATCTTTTCTGTTTCTGATTCTCATTTTCTGTTCCTGGGTTTCCCTTAATTTTTCATTTATCCCAGCTCCATAAAAACAGCACAAAATGTTAGAAGCACCATGGACTGCATTGGTGCTTGATCTATGTGTTCCCTTCCCTCCTCTCAGGCAGATTGTCCTCTCTGTGGACACCAAATAGGATTTCTGGCTCATTCTGCATTGATCCTTCATCATTACATTAATAAAAACTATTAACAATATAAATCATAAAGTATTTACAATAGTGTTAAATACAAGCACTATCATTCTGTGCAGTTGTTCCGTGCCTTTCCTGCAAAAAGCAGGATTCAACTTCTTTATGTGTAAAATGATACTGAGCCATAACTAGCTTGTAATATTGCTACATTATACTGTAGTTGTAGTTCTGATCACCACAGCTTTTGTCGATTTTACTGGGCAGGTTTCATTCTTACCATAAAAAACCCCAGTAATTTTTAATAGTGGTAGGTGGAGGCAGAAAAATATGACTCATAAAACACTTCTGATGGACTTGGCTGCACAAAACTAGGGCTCAAGTCATCCTCGCATGTCTTCTGAAGGAATTAAATTCTCCATTCCTCCAGACTTTCAGTGATGTCTCCTTTGTGTTTGGTTGCTCAGAGATGTTGGCAGCCAGGGGCTTTCTGGGTGCCCCTATATTTGGGCTGTGCTTTGGATCAGGGAGGCACTTCTGAACCAAAACTCTTGTCTATCTCCACTTACAGGGGTTGGAACGAAATGATCTTTAAGGTGCCTTCCAACCCAAACCGTTCTGTGATTCTGTGATTTTGGTTTGCTTTCACATCTTGGAGTGTCTGACCTAAATTCCTTTAAAACCAAGTGAAATGGAAAATGTTCCTCAAGCATGTGACTGCAGCCACTAAGGGGCATTTAGCCCATGGGACTAATCTGGAGTAAAAATCCTCTGAGCTTTGGCTAGGGTGGATGTCAGGCCCTCAGGAGCCTGGCTGTGCAGCTCCTGCCCTCCTGGTCTGCATTCCCTGGGAATGCAAACGTGGCCCTTTGGGGTGGGGACATCCCCTGCTGAGTTTGAACTTGGGCAGGAGGCTGGTGGGGCCATCCAGTTGGCTTTGGGAGTAGCTCGTGCCCAGATTTGGTGCATTTTGGGGTGTGGGACCCGTTCCAAAGGACATTTTTGAACAGAGGGTGTTTACAGCTCTGTGCTGTGTCTGGTTTGGAACTCACTCCTGCCGGCTGACAGGCAGCTTTCCCAGCAGGGAAAAAAGTGGCATCAGAGCTGACTGCAGCCACCAAGCACAGGCGCAGCCTCTGCCAGGCTTGTGGCACCTCTGGCATGGCTCGGCTTAACCATTTACGGCACAAGTAAAAGTTCTGGGGTGGCTGTTTCTTTACACCCCCTTGCTCAGCCAGGGCCGTACAGACAGACACACTCCCGCTGCTCATCCCCTCCCGCCCCACCCACAGTGATCCATGGATGCCTGGACAGCAGCTGCATTGCTGGTGAAGACCCTGCAGCACTGAGGCTCCACTTCGGGGGCACTTCTGTGCATTTAATTAAGAAATGCTGCTCATACAGAACTGAATGCACTAACCTAATTTACTGCCGTGGCTGTCTGTCTGTCCAGCCTTTTGTCTCTCTCTGCATCCTACACAATTCCATTGGATCTTATTACTCGGGCTAGGTAGATCCTTGCTTGGCTGAGCCAAGATCAAAAAGTAATTTTTCTTTTTGCAACAGCTGATTAGAAATTCATTTATTTTCACATTAGACATTTGACCAATGTCTCCTTCCCCCCAACAAACCGATCCCCCGCAACTGCAGCAATTTAGCTCCATTTGTATAGTCTGCATAATGGAAGACAGTGAGCCTGTTAGAAAAACGTGGCCCAGGGCAAAAATTAAATGCAGAATCATGTATCAGAAATGAGATGTATTTACTATTGTTTTTGAAAATTAATGGTGCATTTTTTGTTTTTATAATGTAATTTAATGATGCAATTCATCTAATAAAAACCCACATTTTAACTCAGTCCTACAGACCTACTGGGGCAGGACAAAATGTACCTTTCAGATGTAAGATTTTTAAAAAACCCTTTGGGCTCTTTTTTTTTTGCATGCAAAAAAGAGAAACTCTTTGCGTGCTTTGGCTAACAGCTGGGGTATCAGCAGGAGTCCAATAAAAAGGACATTTTTCTTTCTAAATATTGGTGTTTGTGCAGCATACAATAATATTATAAATGCAGCAGTGGGTTTGAAGTACAATGCTGCAGCTGATTATAGAAAACCATATGGTGCTGGCATGTTAAACTGATACAGATTGAACACGGGCTGTAGCTTTAAATGCCATGGAGCAGAGATTGTGCTAAACTAGAATAAATATACTACACAGTGTCAATATAGGGAGCTGTCATTTTCGGCAGCAAGAAGAAAACTCTGTCAAAATAATATGAACCGATTGAAGACAAACCCACAAAAATCAGCACTGAGCACAGGCTCCTTCCCAGGAGTGGCTCTCCGTGGGCCGTGGGCTGGGGGAAAGTGCTTGCTCACTTTTCAGAGCCACTGTTTGACTGCAGGAGTTCCAGATCAAGGGCTGGGGCAGCCCCAGGTGCCCTGGCTCTGTGTTCCACTGGCACTGACAGATTGCAAAGCAAAGGTTCTGCTCCAGCTCTGTTGCAGGAAAATGCCTGCACCTCTGGGGCTTTTTTGGTTTTAGAACGTTAAAGTCCCTTTATTGTTTTGCATCACAGCTTTCATCCTCTTTGCAACGTTTTTGTATTGCACATGCTTTTGTAAAGTGAGCACAGGTAGATTTGCCACAGACTTTAAAACTTCCTAAAAGTCCAGTTCTGCAACAGCAACCAGCCAGGCAAAGGGATGCTCCTTGCTCCCACCACTGCTGGCAGCCTGCTCTGCTGGGATCAGGGTGATCCTGAAAGCAGGGCTGACCAGGACACAGAAAGGTTTGGATTTGCCTTAATCACTGAGTTGGAGGGGTAGGGAGTGCAGGGGCTGGAAGATGGGGCTGACTTTTTCAGTGGAAACAGAAACTTATGGTCAGCCTCAACTGATCATGATAATTTCCTCTTATTTTATTAAAAGTTCTCCTAGACAAAGCATTCAGGCTTGATTTGCAGCTTTAAAATATGCGCTCATCTGCTTTTGCAAAACCTTGTTTTACAGATAAAACTTGAAGTTGTAGCTAAACATATGCTAATACTGTTTTACAATAACCTCCTTCCTGTGGATATTGAAAATGTACATTTACCAGAAAGAGTTAAACTGAAGTGTATCAAACCTACCAATTTGACACTGAAGCAGACTTTGGTACAAGGCTGCAGAAGGAGGAGAAGTCTATCCATTTGTGGGTGAATTAACATCCATTTTTCTTTGTTTCCTGGCTCTGGTGCATGATTTCCCAGAGGACAGGAGGAGACAGCTCCTGTGACAAGCACGAGGGGAGCGCTCTCATAAACCCTGGCGTGATGCTCTGTGGGGGATGACCTTTGCTGTTTCTGTGAGGTTCAGTGAAAGTAAATGTGAACTGGTTTGGGTCTAACAAGGACCCAAATGTTCAAGTTTCTGGTCACTTTGTAGCCACACAGATGACTGCTCAGGGTGGGCCGATGCTTGGGCAGGTTTCACTGCATCCCAGGATTAGCTGCTTTTTTTCCTTCCCCTTCTGGCCCATCTCTGTTCTCACATGTTGTTTAGTCTGACTTTCACACCCAGTGGATGGATTTTGACCCATCCCAGCCAACACATCCCCACTCCTGCTTTCCCCAGCCAGCCTCCAGCAGAGGGTCCCTGCGTTGTCCTTATCCTTCACAGACATAAGATGTAACCCCAGAGAGAGGAGTGTGGCAGGAACAAATCATCCAGCCCAAGTTCCTCCCTTTCACAAGGTTTTTAGTAGTTTATTGCATGCTGAAACTCAACCTACAGTCCGGGCAGTGAGCAAACCACGAGGATCACGGTGCCTTTGCAATAATATGACTGAGTTTGAGGTGGACAGATTTGTCCTTGTGCAAACAAGCTAAACAACACAGAGAAACATGCCCAGCTGATAAAAGCAACTGATTGTTTTATATTTTTATTCTTATTTTTAAATAGAGCTGGCTGGTAATTTTTGACTATGATCATATTTATAGATTGCACTGGAGCTGGGTTGATCCCAGCACTGGATTTCCAGCTGGATAAGAAGGTCGCTGGCTCCTGCAGCACTGGTGTCCTGTGATGTTTGATGACTTTATAGCACCTGAGCTTCACTCTGCCCCCCTGATGGTAGGGGCCAGGTGCAACTGGGACTATCCCACTCTTGGCTGCTTGGTAGCAGAACTTCGGCTTTGAAGACCTTGTGTGTATTGTAAATTTTTTTTTGCCACCTGTATTAGATTTAAAATCTAGTGAGACAGAGTCTGGTTTGCTGTGGCAAATCCCATATAGTGCTTAATATTGGGAAATCAGTGGTGCTTTTAACTTAAGCAGGGAATAACACTTGTGTTTTACAGCTGAATGGGCCCTGACTCAAAGAGGCTGCAGGGTAGATAATGTGAAATATTTGATGTAAGGGATATCTAGTGTTGATCTATTCAACAAGGAGGTAGATCACTCTTAGAGTCTGACCTCTAGGTGTTTTTCTTATGTTGTGAAGGAAACTAAAAACAATTTATTGAGTGTTAGAATTTTTTTGCTGCTATGGCTTGGTGTAGGGTTTAGCAAATAAAACTGCTCAGGACAGAAATCCAAAAGGGAGCAGGCTGGAGTCACAGGAATGTTACACAGAGAGTGAGTTACTCACATGGGGAGACAGAGGTGGATGATAAAATAAACACATTTCTTAGAGCTGAAGAATTCATGGACTTTTAACATGGTGTCCTGGTTTCAGGTGGGATAGAGTCAATTTGCTCTGTAGTATCTGGTACAGTTCTGGGATTTAGATCCAGGATGAGAACAGTGTTGGTGGTTTAGTTGTTGCTGAGTGGTGCTTGCATTATGTCAAGGACTTTTCAGTGCCTCACACTGCCCTGACAGGGAGGGGATGGGGGACACAAGAACCTTGGAGGGGACACCACTGGGGCAGGTGACCCCAATGGGCCAGGGTGGCTTCCTGCTCAGTCTATAAACTGGGGGGAGATGGGCAGGGGACAGCAGCCACTGTTCAGTGACCATCTGGCCATCAGTCTGGGGGTGGTGAGCACTTGCACTGTGCAGCATTTGTTTTGTATATTTTCTTCTAATTATTAATATTTTCCCTTCCTTCTCTATTCTATTAAACTGTCTTTATGTCAACCCACAAGTTTTACCTTCATTCTGATTCTCCCCCCCATCCCACTGGGAGAAGCGAGGAGCAGCTGTGGGGTGTTTTGCTGCCTGCCCAGTTAAACCATGACATGAGTTGAGACAGACCTTACAGGATAAAAAAAGAAAATAAAAAATAAGCTAAATTTCTGGAGGTCCCATTAGTTAGTGCAGGCTGTTTATCAATAATTTGGCACTGGATTTCCAAAAAAGCATGGCATAATTTTTCAATGAGAAGCCCAAGTGCCTGGGAGATGATGTTATGGTGTGAATTACCCTGCGGAGCGGCTGTCAGCTGTCCCTGTCAGCACTTTCACAGATGCCATAATGTGCAGTAAATGCTGTGGCTGCAGCTATTTAGGTTCACTGTGGTGGTGGTTTTAGGGAAAGTACCACAAATTAACAGCTAAAGGAAATCCAGGAGCCCTTTGCAAATGGTTTGCAGCCCAGATGAACTGGTCAGGGTTCAAATATCTGAGCGTCACCCTTGGTTTCTGAAAAATCTCCTTTCCTGCAGTTGTCCAGGGTACAAGGCTCCAGATCCCGTGTTCACGTCCAGTCAGCCCTCCTGGCTCTGCTTTCCTTTGACTGAGCCCCTGCACAGCTTTGCCCTTGCCTGTGTCTCCCCAAAATGCTGGGGACATGTGCGCTACCCAGGGTGAGATTTGGGGTGAGCTCTGCAGCGTGAGTTCAGCCAGCAACAACCTGCTCCCTGCTCTGCTGTGGGAGTCTGGGCTTCCCATCTGCCACACTGGAAGTTCCTGCAAGTTTTAAAGACTGCTGTGTCCTTGTTTTTGTTTCGGGGTTTTTTTGGTTAAACGTCCTTGCCGTTAATCTGTTTTGAAGTGAGTGAAGGCAGCTGGTGCCTCATCTGTGTGAGCTGGAGCCCACCAGAGCCCACTTTGGCTGGAGTAAGAGTGTTCCTGGCCACCAGCAACTACTGCAACCTCTCCTGTTCCCTGCAGATGGTACTGTTTGACCACTTTGCAGCCACCCAAACTGCGGTAACACCGCAGGTTTAAGGGGAATTTTACAAGAGGGCACAGAAACACGCTCAGACCCAGGGGTAGAAGTCTTGCCTCAGCCGCGGGACGCCAAATTTCTGGGTGGTTTAGGGGAGGTCAGGCATCTGCAAGGGAAGCAAGAGCCAGCACCCACTTGGGATGATGGCAGCGTGCTGTGTAAGAGGGAGTTTGTAGGGACAACCCTCAGCAGGGGATGCCCAGTGTTAATGTAGGCACCTGAGGTGCTGGGCTGGCACTTTACCCCGAGGGAATTTAACAGCTTTGTCTGGGTGCATGGCCAGAGGTTTTGTGGGATTTAATCAACTCATCAGCTGAAGCTGCAGTGCTGCTGGGCTGGAGCAGGCAGCTCTGGGGGTGATGCTGGTTTCTTCTGAGCAGCTGTGCATGGACCAGAGGGCTGAGAGGGAGTGGTGAGGTGGATATACATTTGATGCTGCTGGTTAGGTTTCCGTGACATTTGGCTTGGTGGTTTGCTTGTTCACCAGCCTGCATTCGGGGCACTGTGCTAGCCCTGGAGTCGCTCCAGGGGAGTGGGAAGAACATCTTGTCTTTGCTGGGCTTGGACACTTGTACATCCATCCCAGCAGTCCAGTGTGTCCCCTGCAGTTTTCCTCTGCTCTGGGAGCGTTTCTGTTCAGAGCCACTGGGGCTCAGCTCACTGCTGGGAGACACGGGGCTGTGCTTTCGCTTTTCTCTGCACGCATCTGCATTTCAGTCCCGAAATCCCAGCGCCTCTTTAAAGCCAATGAGGTGGGAAATCACCTCTCTTTCACCTTTTCCCTTCGGACCTGGCCTGCAGCGTGACTTCAGCGCCGAGGAGAGGGCAGTTCCTCCAGGCTGAATTCAGCTGTAACCTGGATAAGGAGGAGTTTGCCTTTCCCGGTGAGGTGCCCTCTCAGCTGGCACCCCCTTGAGTGCCCCCTGCTCACAGGGAGCCCTGCACCACCCTGCTGCCCTTTGGTGCTCAGGGTAAAACAAAACCAGGTGCCGACAGCAGCACAGCACCGAGCCCAGCTGCTTGCCCCGGTGCTGAAGCACCACAGAGCACAGTGTGCAGTCCACGTGTGCCACATGTGCTCACGGAGATGGCTGTGGAAGAAGTGCCAGAAACAGGCGCCCCTGGATCTGGCTGAAATCCATTTGGATTTGATTTCCTTGCAGGCTCGAATTGTGGATGAGGTGTCAAGAGCTTTGAACTTCCCCAGGCTCCGGAGGCTTTGGGTCTTGGTTTGGTGCAGAGGCTGTGCCACGCGCCCGCTCCGGCGTGAATCACTCCCACATGGAGCAACACGGGACTTCTGGCTGCATTCGGAGGGATCCCCTTGTAGGCCTATTGCTATTTCTGTCTTGTTGCCAGGCATTTCATGTTTAAGCTTTCATCAGATCAATTTTCTTCCTTTGAAAGGAAAGTAGCTGGTTAACCTGTGTGCGAGGGAAATGGAAAACACTCCTCTGCCTCTCCCCAGTGTGCTGTGCAGGTGTAAAGGGGCTGAGGAAAAGTGATAAAAGCAATTAGTCATCTGTGGAATTGAAGGAGAAATAGCATCCAGCTCAGAGGTTTGTCTGGGTTTGCTGTAAGCCTGGTAAGCTCAGTTGTTGGATGGAGTTTTGTGAAGGCTAGACAGGCAAGGGAATGTGGTACTGAGAAAACTTTACAGGTTTCTGCTGTTTTCTAGAGCCTCATGTCTCCTGTAAGGACTTATTCCCATCCTGCTTCAAGGAGGTGAAGATAGGGAAGGGAGAGTAGAGGAATGAAAATTGATCTTTTTGCCCACGGGCAGTATCTGGGACTCAGCTCTGGATAAAGAAGTGGAGCGTGGGCTCTGGAAGCAGGACTGGCCTCAGCAGGTGGGTTGGGAACCCATCAGTGCTCCTGCAGGTCCTGCCAAGTCGTGTCCAAACAGCTCCAAAGCCCTCCTTGCCCGCAGGTCTCAATTTCTCTCCCCTGTCCTCTCATTGCTCTGAAAATCTCCATGGAACAGAGCAGCTCAGAGACAAGAGCAGCACCAGATAAATCATTCCTCCCCTGCTCCCCCCGCCTCCCCCCAACTCAAACAGATAAAGTGTGTTTATTATTTAAAAAAAACCAAACAACCAACCCCACACTAAAAAAGCCAGACTGAGAGAGGCAGTCAGAAAGCAAAGGAAAAGGAGAGGTTTAGGCAGCAAGCCACAAATAAGCACCATCAATCATGGTGCAGTCAAAAATGTACATGTGTTGGTACCTGCTAGTTATTGGCAGTGCTCAAGAAGTCTCCTGAGTACAATCTGCAGGGCTCCTTAGATAAATAAATAAATAAAATTCCATGTTCCTCTGAAAAACTGCTTGTCAGCACTGGAATGGCAGGTGCATTAACTCCCTAAGAACCAGATTATGCCCTGCATGGCAAAAAAATGCAAACGCAGAGAAATAAGGTGTCAGTCACCTCCCGTATCGTCTCAGGTTGTTTTGATGGGAAGTATTTTGAAACACAAATACAGCCTGTTGTATAAATGAGTCTAGGAAAAAGAGAGATACTGATATATACGTGGTCTAGTCATCCTATTTACATGTTTACCCCAAATCTACATCTGTCTGACATATGATTTGCTTTTTTTTCTTTTCCTACTCCACAAGGATAGCTGAAAAGTTCAGATTTTTGTAGCTTCCTCTCCCTCCCATGACCCTCCTAAGCCTTGGCAAATGCTGTCCTGGTGCCACCTGGCTGCCTGCTCACCCCTCAGCTCTTCTGCCTTGTAGCTCTGAAAGGTTTTCTTTAAAAATAAAATCCTTCTCTGAGAGCTCCTGTCTTTTCCCCTCAGATCTATACTGCACTCTCTCTCCTCTTGGCCTTGCTTTTATCCTCCTTAATTTTGGACTTCAAGTTCCTGGTAATGTGGCCTTGGCTGTTCTGCAGAGGTCCTCTAACCTCTCCCATCCTTCTGCTCCTCCCTTTTCATACACTGTGTTCTTTTTAATCCAGGAAAGTGACATTATTGCCAGTGGAAGTCCTGAAGGAGCAAAGTCCTGTCCCAGGATGAGTAAAGGTTGCAGGACCTAGTGCCAAAAGACAAATGGATTTGGGGAAATGGCCATTAGCCCTTCCCTGAACTTGACAATGTGTTTCCTATGATTCCTATCACATATAGGAAGAGGCTGATTATTTTTAGCTGTTCCTAGGCTGCCCTGCAGCCCTCCCAAGGACAGCAGAGATGCCTGTGGGCTCAGGCTCAGCCCTCAGCAGGGTGGTGGAAGTGAGGAGGGATGGATTCCTGCTGTACCTGCGGCAGGGAAACGTCTCCTCTGTGTGTGCTGCTCAGCACCACACCCTGCAGAATGGTTTCCTTTTCTCCAGCACCCTGATTTGATTCAATAAACCCCTATAAGGGTTTTGGCTGACTCTCAGAGTCTCACTCTTGATTTTAGCTTAACCAGTGAAGGTAATAAATGTTAGGGGAGAGGTTTCACTGCCACTGACTCCTTGCAGTCCATCATCACCTTTTTTCCCTTAGTTTTGCCACAGTGAGTCCCAGGTTTAGCTCAATTCACAAGCCCTGGGCTCCATCCATGCCAGGCCCAGTCTGGGCTGTGAGCAGGGCTGGCTTTGCATGGCTTGTCCAGTGATGTCAACCCTGGGTGGCAACTGGACCGGTTTCAAACAGGTCACCTGGAGGCAGCAGACACTGCATTTCATTGCAGATTCGTGGAGCCATGTGTCCTCCTTGGTGGGTGCCTTCATAGGATACACAGTGCTCTGTAGATCTGCTGCTGCCTGTTTAGTCTCATAATGGAGATGTTTCTGAAAGAACTCACTTCTGCTTTTTTCCCGGTTTGATCTTAAATTAAGGATGTTCAAAGGTTTATGAGTCTCCCAAAAATGTATCTTCAGGGATGCCCCTTGATTGGGCTGAACAGAGTGGAGGTATGCATTTTGAGCTTGGTTTCCTGTGGGGATCAATAGA